>CAJDSM010055585.1:859-13086 GCA_903981925.1 Ostrea lurida | reverse complement strand
GAGAGAGAGAGAGAGAGAGAGAGCTGTCATTGTTGGATCTACAACATGGATGCAAGGTCACCATTAAATTCATCGAACTTTTTCTTTACATTCAATATTGTGCCAAATATCAAGGTGTGATCAATAAGGTAAATTGTGAAATATGTTTCTTTTGCGTTTTATGCAATAAGTACTAGATGTTGTTGCTACTCATAAGAAAACAAATTATAACAATGTATTCTTTTTCACAAAAAAGAAAGATCCTTCACACCTTATGGGGCAAATGTCATGAAACATAATGTTTAGTTCTACTGAAACCCGTAATTTGATCTATTAATAGCGATACATCATTCCAGAACCGGGAATATCATTCCAAGTTTCATTTTCGTATCCTTTATAATCTCAAACAAGAGCAATGAAACACTGATTTTACGTTTACACAATTAGCGCTCTGGAAAAAAAAGTATTGAAGGGGTTTGTTTTGCAAAACTATAAAGATATAAGTTTTGGCTGATTGCTAAAATTTTCTAGAGATCTTGCTAAAATTAACTTTTGAGAGGCACTAATTCTGGGCTAATGGTTGCCATTCATTTGAAATGAAATAAAAATTAATGAAAGACACATTTTATCTAACTGTTTATAATAGCTTACAAAACAAAACCCTGCAAAAGAAGGGTATCTCGCTCATTTAAAATTCGGACATAAAATATATGATTTATATATTTTGCCATAATGTTCAAGTCCGTGCCAATTCTGTCTTGGAAGGACATCGTGGATTTGATTCTTCATTGTGTCAATGTTGATGTATATCAAGTAGAACAATGCATCAGATTGATTTGACGTATTCAAAGGAAGTCATTTGTTCTTCTTCAAAAATTGGACTAAACATTACTGGGTTTACCTGTTTATTTCCGATTATGCACATACGGAACCGAAAGCTGAATTTTTGTCGTCTTTGAAGATAGCAGCTCAAAAATGTGGACGTTATTGATACTTTGTGTGACAGCAGTAATCCTTGCTGCAATGACAACTGATACAACTATTACAGGTAGTTATGAACACAGTGAGGACAAAGCAGGCGGTAGGAGCACGAAAACAAAAGGTCGTATTGGAAAAGAAAAACAGTGCTAAGATGTAAGTACACATTACAAGTTTATTCTTCCGCGAAACGTCAATGCATTCAAAACCCCCTTCTTGAAGTGAAAATTCACAAGATTAGTATTTTTTCCCCTTTTAAGTTCTTCTAGTTCATTTTATGTGTTGACTGAAAAGGAAATATTTTCGATTTCAGGCAGAGGTGTTTCCACCAATGATCGTTTATTAGATGAATAGACAGGAGGTGTCACTGATGAATTGATGGAACTTGTTCCTTTTATTTACTCTTTGGCCAAAAGACAAAAGAAAACATGTGACTTGTGTATTTGTGTGTGATGTACTATTTACAATTTTGTTATATTCTCTAAACAAAAGCTTTTATAATAATGTACATGAATTCAATCTCAATTGTTTCTTTTCTGATAAACCATATTTTGTTGTTTATCAAACCTTTACTCATGGTTTGACATAATGTAACATATGTATTCAAATTAGCAAGACATCATTCTGGAAACCGGTGATATTTTCACTTTGATTTTGATATTCTTTTATGTACTTTGGTTTTGATATTCAGAAATGTACAGAAATCAATAACGAGGAAAGCTTTCAAGCGATTCTACGCTTGAAGAGTTAATTATTATGTAAACAGATAGAACATTAAGTGTTGGAGTTTTTTTTCTTTTTCAGAAAACAACAAGTTATGAACACAAAATTTTTTTCTAGCTATCTTGCCATATACCAAAATTTGCCACTGTTGACAAACAATAAATTTGTAGTAACTGGTGTTAATTTATCTATGTTATTAACTTTTAAATCATTATTATGGAACCCTGGACACACCAACTGTTGGATTAGGTGCCTAGGGCGAGTAAGCATTCGCCGTCGACCATTCGCACCTGCTTTGAACCCATTGTTTTGATCAAATAAACAGAATGATCCGTTATCAAAATCAGTACCAATAGATGCCCAGATAGTAAATGGTATATGCCTACCCCTTCACACTCGTGGATTTTTCTTACGAGTCCTTACGGATCTCCGACTCGTAATCCATAGCAAGCATTCGTAAATTACTCGTCAGTATCCGTTAATAGCTCGTCACAACTCGCACACACTCGTAGGGATCCGTGGAAGTTAGGGTAAATTTTTTGACATGTCAAATTTTTTTTACGATTGTCCACGGATTTCATTTTTCGTAAAGAACTTGTAACAATCCGTAAGTATCGTAAACTGGTCGCAAGAACACGTAAACTGCACTTAAGAATCCGTAAAACACTCGTAAAAGTTTATTTGCGATTAGTTTACGATATGTTACAGATAGAATACAAGTTGGATTATTACGAATGCCAAGTGATATTTACGGGTTCATTCACATCAGGGCTGCATTCAAGATCGTAGCGGCTAGCCTAGCCGCTAGCCTAGGCTAGAAATCTAGGTATTTTGAACGCACTGTATGAATAACGCGTGTTATCGCTACGTCAGGGCTAGCCTAGCATGCCGTTTAAGATCGTAGCGCTACCGAGCCGTACGTAGCCGCTACGATCTTGAACGCAGCCCAGGTTGCAATCGATTTACGAATTGTTCCGAGTCATTAAGAACACTTTACGTATAGACACGATTACTTTACGAGCACTTATGGGCTAGTGAAAGGAGCAGTCGTAGATTGATTGATTGATTATTTACTGTTTTACGTCCCACTCGAGAATATTTCACTAATATGGAGACGTCATCAATGCCGGTGAAGGGCTGCAAAATTTAGGCCTATGCTCGGCACTTAGGGCCTTTGAGCAGGGAGGGATCTTTTTCGTGCCACACCTGCTGTGACACGGGACCTCGGTTTTTCCGGTCTCGTCCGAATGACCGCCCCATTTAGTCGCCTCTTACGACACGCAAGGGGATGCTGGGCACCTATTCTAACCCGAATCCCCACGGTAGAAACTGCTAATATAATTTTAATCTGTACCATGCTGTTCCAATTAATGTCAGTTGTCGAATGATTATACATAGCAAATTTCAAACACTTTTGATTCAAGAACGTAAACAATCGTAACTAACACCCATTTATTCGTAACAGCACGTTATCAGTACGTTAACAGGTCGTGATGTACACGTAAATGCTAAGGTAAATAACTTTCCGTAATGTACTCGTAATAATCCCTAACAAGCTCGTACAATATCGTAAACTGCTCTTATTTATCCGTGTCAAATCGGAATAAATCGTAAATACATCGCAAGCCGTATATATGACCCATGTACTTTTACGGATTTGCAGAATACGTAAGGATCCGTATGAAAAATCCGTGAGTGTGAAGGGGTAGGTCCTCTTGATGTTTTGTGAAAAACAGTGTTATGTGATATTTAGCTGACGTCACTGGAAAGGTCTATATCTTACCTCATGTACATTTATAATATTATCATTGATTTACATCAATCACGTGAAAACCATATCTAGTCAGTGGGAACCATTAATATTTATGCAAAATTAATATATGAGTTATTTTCATTCTCAAATCTATTGTGGTTTCAAGGCGTCGGATTGCTTCTGAGATGAATAACTAAAAACTCTGGTCGAGGAAAAGAATTTCCAACTGTTTAAAAAGCTTTTGAATTTCATATCATTTAATAATCTCTAAATTGATGGCTTAACAACAATTATGATTGGACGAAAAATTCTTATGATTTTTTAATAAAAAAAAAATTTAGTGCTGGAGTTCACCTGCACTAAACACCGGAACTACTTTTTTCGGGAATTTTAGAATGGGAATTTCCACAAAATCAATGCAAGCGATGTGTATTAGTTTGAAATGTTTTTTATTGCTACTGAAAATAAACAAATCGTGTACATACGAATAAAATACAAAATACTAGTATACTGCGCACTGTCTTCGGAGCATTGCTATTCAAGCTCTGAACGATGAGGGCTTCGAGATCCGACATATCCTAGAGTATCATGCAATCTGAGGAAGTGCAGCGATAGCAAAAAAATATAGGAGCGGATCGAGGATCTGATTTTATCAGATTGAGTATCCTGTACATGAATGACCATATGAATGAAGCGTCCGACACAGAAACACCAACTGCATGAGCACCGCGCTGGTGAAAGTTGCCCGTCCTTCCTCCTCTGTTGTGTCAACGTTTCAGCCGCCTTCGTCCGACTCCATGTTTACTTGCTCCACGGTTTTCGTCCGACTCCATCATGTGTCCATTGCTTCACGGTTCCCACGACACAGCCGTTGGTTGAACGTCTCCTGCAACATCCATGCAACAGCTTACATTGTTCACGTTGACTTTTGTTTGTATTCTCTAATTCAGCGTTTAATCATTGTACCCTTCAAATTTCTCCTCAAATCCGCTTCTACTGCTCAGTATTACCTTTCCTTTCGCCAGAAGAGAACAGTCATCTTTAAATTTCATGCTGTAATCGGTCATGTTGGTATCATGTATTCATACGCGCGCCTTTCGAATTCGATAAAATTAAAGCTTTTGATGACGAGAACTATTTGTTTTATTATTATCTTAAAAATTAATTAAATGATAAGAAATAAATCGTTTAACAATTCGTTTTTCTGATCGAGGTATCAGAAAAATTCGGCAGTTAACATTTTCATTGATGTTCTAACTGGCCGATTTTTTTTGTTTCTTGATGGATCCGCGATTCAGTCAAAGAAGAGAAGCAATGTGAATTTTCATTTCTTAATACACAATACATACATTGCATGGTTCCAATGTCACTTGTGTGTGAAGTCATAGTTCCTTCAGACCAAAATGTATGATGTACATGGTTGATCAAAATTTAATTTTATATACATTATGCCATCTAGAAAAAAAAACAGTCGGCATACGATAGTCTGTAGCTCCGCTCTCGCCGCATATGGAATATAGCGACCATATATCAATGGTATATGCAACTACAAACCATGTAACTAATTATGTAGGGGATTCATATATTCGTTCACATGTTTCTTTTTATATTATTATATTCACTAGTATATTGTTGTTTGATTATCATATATTTGTACCATACCAATGAGATGTTTCTCAAGGTTCAATAAACAATATCTATCGGTAACAATAATGTTTATATTCGTGAATTTGAAACCTTAAACTGGTTGCGTACGAAAAATACAGATTATTAACGCCTTCGGTGATCAACTAGTAGCTAAGTGATTAGGGCGCTCGGGGTTGATAGTATGTGTTCAACTCGCAACCGGTGATAATATACTAGATGCCCACACAGTGTCAAATATATGGAGTAGTAAATGCTTCTTCTCCAAGGGTATCAGAAAAGAAGGCGAAGAACCTATAGATGCTGTGTCACTGTACGTATATTTTGAAACATTCCTTAATGGGCTTCAATATTGCAGTCAGAGATTGGGAATGTGCTTATTAAGATATCCCGAAATTTCACATGGAATGATATTGACAACCTATAATTAGAGAGTTGGCAGTGCCACATCTTTTATGATAGTAGGGTATTGCGGATTTCAAAATAACAAATTTAAAAACAGCATCTAGTTTTACTTTTGTGGAGAATAGTTTTTGAAAGAAATGTGTGTCGTGGAAAGTGGAGTGTGTGACTGTAGTGGGATAAAAAAGATTAGGAGCAAGTCTATACCTCAAACTTTGTATGCAAAAATGAATACTTTTACCTATAGTATTAGCGTAGAAAGTTTAATGTCGAAAGTAGTGTCGAATAAATCTACCTCTTATGTAAATTAATGCAGAAATACCTGTGTAATGCAGTAACGTTATTACAAATAACCATATTCTTTACGATATTAACTAGACCGATCACTGTTCGTTGATTTAAAGATTGTGATTTGCAATGCATGAAATTATTTGTATATCAACTTGGTATCTATTAATAGCACCACGTCATACAGAAATACGGATTTCCACTTCAAGTTTCGTTTCTTTATGATTTTAATTTTCGCTTACAAATCAAAGATGATTGAGTTTGGTATCAAACGTTAAATTTGTAGAACGATATCATCACATGAGAAAAAGGCATTTGGTGGTATGTATAACTTACTTATAGAATATTTACAAACCAAACTGTCTCAATCTTGTTTCTCTTTGAAAGAAAAAAACCCAGGTTATTGAGATTTAGATAAAATGTTTTGTTTCAGCAAATAACTCTACAGAAAGTGATGGAATTTGAAGACGTCTTTGTTTATGGTATGCACTGTTTCGGTAATGGTTAACAATCTTAATATATAACGTGGACGAACTAATATTTAATGATCAACTATTCGATTGAAATTAAACTGTAAGGCATTAAAAACACGTAATTCCGCATTCTTTATTGCACTGTATACAAGTTTATCACAAACCTTTGATTTAGGAGCATATTGTGACTAGGTTAAAAATCAGAACCGAAAGTAGTTTATACTAATTCTAAACAACATTCACAGATTTAAAATACCGTTCTCCATAGTATAATCTACAACATTATTAGTTTCAGAAATGGTACCCGTGGGACTGAATTCCGCATTGGTAGCATGCGCCGTGGGCATTACCACCTATACGATATATTCCATTGTAACAGGGAACACCTTAAAAATTGAATATTATAACGAGAAAGACGAACATAAAACCCTCTCAGGATTTAAAATCGGACGGAAGAGAAGAAACACCTAACATTAATTTAACATTAGGTAAGATGCATTCTTTATTTAAGAAAAAAAAGTTTATTCTCCATGCAAAAAAAAAGGGGGGAATTCATAAACTGCAATCTTACCCATCAATAATTATGATAATTTTCTGTTTGATTTCTTTGTACAGTGAACAGAAATAGAGAGGTTTAACTGCATTTCCATTTCTGTTTTGACTGTCACGCTGGTGTCATTATATTGTGCTATTTCAATATCTAGAGGACTGCGGACGACGGAGTACGTTATCATGATGGCATGATGACAAGTGCTAAGCTAACATTGTGATATCCAGAGGGATTACTAGATTTAGAAATTAAAAAAAAGATTAAATTAAAGTCTTATGACTATGTGAAATTAACATTAGTGATAAAGAATATTCTTTGTTTTTCTTTTTTGTAGGGTGACATTTTGAGAAGGCAAGAGAAAACAGAATAACTGATTTAGCCAATCTCGAAAATTGACAATGATACATATGTTTTGCGATAATCAAATCTAATAAAATCTTAATTGAGGAATAGTATAGATCTACATTTATACAATATACAAGCACTTCATCAAAAGTGTCTAAATGGAACAGCCTACTGACTATGAGTTGTTCCTATAGAGCTTTCTGAACCAACGTAAGCAATACTGTGGAATCATTAAATTGGTGATGGCTCACTTTTCGTGGAATTCGTGGGTACTCCTCACAGACGAATTTACAACCTAAACGAATACAGACGAAAGCAAACATTCCAGAGCTATCCTTCTTATAAATATATAAATCCACGAAATTACGTCCCCACGAACCCGAAGATTTTCAGCAATCAACGACAATTGGCCCCCACGAATTTAAATGATTCTACATGCAGTATGTAGGGTTCATCGTCTGGTTTGGTCTGCTTTTAACAAACGTTGTCTGACATGTATTTTAAAATTAGACAGGCTGTTGGTTACGGATTACCCCATTTAACTGATAGAGAGGACTGGTGTTTGCATTTAATCCCAGCTCTGTTGTTTCTAGTTATAGGGGTCTGTGTATAATCATTTCTCATTTTATAAGATTGATGAGGCTAAGATTCATGTTATATACGTCTATCCAGCCTTTGTATTGAGACTGTGTGAAGAAGACTTTTTAGTTATATCACACCGTGAAACACTTTCATGGGCAATACATGAGGCACATTTCACGGCGGGTGTGACCGGTCAACAGGGGATGCTTACTCCTCCTAGGCACCTGATCCCACCTTTGGTGTGCCCAGGGGTCCGTGTTTGCCCAACTCTTGTTTTTGTATTCTACTTAGGACTAGCGAGATTGATCACTGTTCATTATCTTTGTCTTTATATTTACAGTGTACGTGTAATTGTTCGTAAAATTGACACAATAATTCTATAGCTATATCCAAATGTTGTTGATACATTTTTGGTAGAGTTGTTAATAAAAAAATATTACTAGAGTCGTAGATAAAATATTTCCTAGATTATGATTAACAATCTAGATGGTACATTTACCTCCCACAAATAATCTAGCTATATATGTTTCATTGAAAAGATGAAAGTAACGGACGAGTGATCAACCTTTTAAGTCTTTAACGGAATACAAATAAGAACTAGGTAACCACGGATCCCTGGATACACCAAAGGTGGGACCTGGTGCCTATGAGGAGTAAGCATCTCCTTGTCGACCGGTCACATCCACCGTGAGCCCATTGTCCTGATTGATGAGCAAAATGAAGTAATCGGTAGACAAAATCAGTGTGTAAAGAATGGCTTAATTGTTTGTTGAGAGTACTTGTTTTATCTATGCATTCTACAATGGAAACATGACTTCATTACATAGTACCTCACTCCATTATATACTCTCACATAATTTCATTTTTGACTTTAAGGTCTATTTTACATGAAATCCAAATTTGACTTTCATAATTTAAATTTCCCGTTAGTTACCAGTAATTAACTATAATTTCAGATTAATACGACGTGTTTTATGAAGTTCACTACTTATAAAAGAAAATAATTCTCTACTGACAATTTCTAGCTTTACCATTGTGACCCTCTCCATATTTCTTTATATTAGGAGACGATATATATTCGGGGGAGGACCTCATCTGCTTTGTACGTAAACCATGGCATTTTGGCGTTAAAGAAGCCTGTAACATCAACATATTTTTCAGTATAGTAACCTGCATCAATTTAAAATTTGACTATAAGTAGAACAAGCCCATGCACCGTGTACACCAATTGCTTTAAAGAACGGGGGAATCGCTTTTAACGCCAGAGGGAGTCGGAAATCCTTGCTTCGAATTCGGCCGGAAAGAAGGCCTACATGTAGGTCACGGTTTTTTCTTGCATTTACAACCATTACTTTTACAAAAAATATGCCACACGGAACAATACGATAATCAAGGTACATTTTACATTCATCAGCAGGTTGCCTGGATTAACCCTCTCTAGTATGGTTTAATACAGCATTGGACACTGCTCTCATATTTGGAAAAAAGGCTAATTATAAATACTCTAGCTCCCGGTGTTGAATCGGGCGGGTTTGGGGGGCAAACTTCTCACCAATAATGGTGGACAAACAACATACAACATATAAAACTACATAAACAAAAAGTCTGAAAAAACTACTGTCTCAGTTCTGAAGGTTGAGGAGCACGACTTCTTCTAAATCATCTGATTGACATTGATTGCTAGATAAAAAAAAAGACTCTTCTGCACCCACTCCCCACTCCCTCTCCACTTGATTTAGTCAGTATTTTGGAATCTTTGATAATAAATAGGACAATTTTCGTTACACTTTCCTCTAGAACTGCAATTGACATATGCAGCACACTTGATATTTTATGGTATTTTCAATTCATTTTAGAGGGACCTAGATAACATTATCTCTAATTCAGAATGATATAGCTTCGTAATTGTTGTTTTATTTTGTGTATTTTTTTATTATTGAAAAATATAGCCAATTGAACAGTAGTTACAAAGAAATAAAATATAATTTCAAAAGGGTTTCAAGAAGGGCGCAGTGGAAAGTCTACGCTGGAAATTATTGGAGAACCATCCAGAAGGAGGTGTTTCCCGCTATCAGTCTACACTTAGTAGACTTCCCTTTCCGGAACCTCCACCTGGTTGGATAAATTAACGCGATGCAATGAATACTCTATCTCCTTTGTGACATCTGCGCGACAACATTTCCCTGACGGAAATCCATCAAATGATTCAATTGCACGAAGGTGCCGTTGACCCATATTTCGCATTGTTTGATCAATTCAGCTCTGTGTCAGGTTCCGCACCAGACGATCGTATATTGCCAAACCGTAATACGGTAAGCGCCATCTAGTGGAGCCGTGTGAAATAATACCGTTCATTTCCGTTTATTCCGTTCCCATTGTTTGTGGACTACGTCATCAAAAATTATGAACCTGACGGTTGTGGTATCGATAGAGAGAGTGAAAGCCGGACGTTAATAAAGCGACAAGTTGTCTGGAAGGAGCTGGAGAAGTTGGTGCGTCGAACCAAAGCAGAAATATCTTGAATAAAAAAACATGTATATATAATCAATAATAATGAGTGAAAGTTATATGTATGTTGAACGCTTCTACGATAATAACAGAGAAAACTATGATATACAATGAAGTGTTTACAATAAAATAGATAACTTGAAAAAAGTTATGGTAAAGGTGCAAAGATAACGGAACAGTGATCAATCTCGTTAATGTTCCCTAAATAAAATACCAAAAACAAGAGAGTTGGGCATCACGGACCCCTGGAACATCAGAGGTAGGATAACGGTGGCCTAGAGCAGAGTAAGCATCCCCTTGTTCTACTCGTTTCACACCACGCCGTGAGCCCATTAGTTCTTGATACAGGTAAACGAAACAATCCTGTAGTCAAATCAGTAGTGTGAAATAACAGTTTATTGAAATGCTGTATGAACGACATCATATGACAGCATTTGACTTCAATGAATAGGTCAAATATGGATTTAAATAAAATTGTCTTATAAATCGACCATAGAATTACACTGTAAAAGCTGCCATTTAATACGTGAACTTGAATACCCACTGCCAACAACAACTGTCTGTAAGTGTTAGCTTGTCGCTTCGATCAAAAATCTTGATATACGCAGAACAAGCTCTTGCGTATGCTGAATAGTGTTGTCAAGACATCCCACAACACACATATGCAGGTGTATGACTGGAAACTTTGCGAACACAAAATGAGGTAAAGTTGAACGAGAGAGAAGCTGAATCGTCCCGTTTGTCATAAAAAGTTGAGTAGTAAGTTGCCGTCTCGTAATGTCACATAGTTCAATAAATGATATCCAGATACAAAGCATACACATGGAAAGACTGTCTGTGGTAAGTTCCCTCTTTATGTTACTTAGTTCGGTTTGGGTGGATTATATTGAACTCGACTATGAATGTGAAATTCATGTTATCATTTGTCACAGGAATTTAAAAAAGAATGGATATTAATATGAGGAATATGGTGATCTAGTCACTGTGCGCGATATCCGAGAATATTGGGGATATTAAGGAAAATCAGACCTGCATAATAGATACATGATTGTTTACTTTTCGCCATATTATTATCTATCGTTTATATCGAGCGAGAATCAGCACTGATGATTACGATTTAAACACAGATAGGTTTACTTCGCCAATTTATACAGAACTGTATAGACTATCCTCAATTCTAAGGTTAGCGAGTGGAGATTTCCGACCTTTGGAATGATTATATGATTCAACACAAACAAAGCTACCTAAAGTATCGCTTGGTAATCAAATCAAATTCTTAAGCTTAATTACCATAGGTTTTTTCTCTATTGAATTATTTTCTTTAAAAAGAGAAGATAACCTTTACGTTTTAAGCATGCGATAATTGATGATAAAATGTTAACCCCCCGAATATTCACCCAAGAGGTGATCTTGTTTTGTTTTTTTATCTTTATTAGAAGATCATTTATTAAAACAGAATATTGTGATACGTAACCTGAAATTATTTCCAATGGAGATTCTAAAATGTGGCATGGCCATTTGTAGTTTCTACCATAATATTATCGGATGTCTTACAGTTTTTTCTACCTATAATAACTATTATTGCACCCCCATCCTACAAGTATACATTTTACGGGATTCTGCTCTGCACAAAGCGCCAACTAAGATTATTATCACACTGGACGATTAACTCTCTATACACAAACTCACAGACAACCTTTAAATGACGGGGAACTGGTCTTACAGAAGTCCAACATATTTACCAAATTTATTAACTCTTCCCAGATCACTATTCTGAGCATATTACGTGGCGTATTTGCTGCACCATACTATCCCATGTTTAATTACTCTATAGAGATGTTGCTCCGATGCATTCACCTTCCCACGGAGTACCACAACCCCATATTATAACTCATTAATATTTGATACATATAGGGGTTTTGTTATATACTCCCGTTCCTAGGGAAGTTTTACGCAGACACCCAGCTAACCCACAATCCCCCTACTATGGTTTTACATCGCG
>CAJDSM010055581.1:0-16439 GCA_903981925.1 Ostrea lurida | reverse complement strand
TCCACACTAAGGGATCAAACTTTGACATGTGAATATATTGGGAAAATCTTTGAAAATCTTCTCAAGAACCACTGTGCCAGAAAAGCTGAAATTTATATGAAAGCTTCCTGAAATAGTAGAGATTCAAGATTGTTCAAATCATGACCACAGGGATACGATTGTTGCCACAGTAGGGAATCAAAGTTTGACATGTGAATATATAATGTACCACACTGCATTTTGCACCATATGACATCAAAATGAAAAAGTACGTCATGACAAACAGGTTTTTTCAGTTGAATCTGAGAAAATCAGAAACCGTACAAGATATTTATATAAAATCTTCACTAGAATCATTGGCTAATCGTGCTTAATTGACACAAGATTGATATTGCCTTAAGGAGTTATTGCCTCTGAAAGTTCATAATTTTTATGTAAAAAACTATTAGTCGAAGAGAGATGGGACCAACTAAAACGATGTAAAATCCCGGATACCTCTACGGCTGAAGGGTGTATTGATTTACAGACCGGTGTAACATCCCGTACGCCCGTGATTATAGCTATATAACGATTTTATTTGCTATGTAACTTTTAAGATATTGTAATTTTCATATATAATTCAAACCACCCTTTTGCAGAGGGATATGAAAATTACAAATTCTCTTTAAACAATAAACAATTTTAATAAAATGAGTGTAGAAACAACTTACATAATTTTATGAACAGTAACAATTTAATTATGTTAAATACTGATTGATTTACGTTTCCTTCAACCTTACATATAGGTATATAGATGATGGCTATCAATTAACAATCATGATTTCACAATTAAGTCCATTTGATATATCCCAAAGAACTCGATATAAAGGACACCACGATTTGACATACATGTATCTGCTTCATATTTGGATATTTTACTTAATATTGACTTTAATGGCAGACTGACAACTACATTATATTATAAGCGTGATGACTTAACTTTGCTATCGTCAACTTTCCCTTTCTATGTATAATATACCACTATCACCTGCTCATGGTGTGTAATATCTCCCAGTGTTTGATACGCAAGAGCATGCTATGTGTATGAGAACTTTTTAAAGCGAGGCCAACTACTAACAAAATTTTTGATGTTGCAAGGTTATAAAGAATCTCGTTTAAAGTCATTATTTCGCAAATTCTACGGTCGTATAATGACCTTGTTGCGATTACAAATTATCATTAAGTCATCATGTTGACTGATTTGTTTCATACCCTTTGTTAGACTGTCATTTTTGTACTAGATTTAACTAAGGATAATCCGTACTTTATTTCGACTAAGGGCTTACGGCGGGTGTGACCGGTCAGCAGAGGATGCTACTCCTCCATGCACCTTATCCTAGTTTGGCCCTTTGTCGGAGGTTCGTGTTGCCCTACACTCGTTTTTGTATATGTTTTTTGAATTATGACTACGTTTGATACGATGTTAACTTCGCCTTTTTGTATTCAATCGGAAATTAAATGTATAATAAAATATGAACATTATTTACATCCGGGTATGATATATGCTTATAACTGCAAAGACCATATCACTAGAAGTAGTAGTAGTAGTAGTAGTATATACAGATGATTTTCCGATGAACTACCTTCGTAAAGCCGGAACTACTTTATTCGCCACTTTTAAAATGGTCATCACGAAACGCATACGGCCACTTGGTAATGTTTGAAAGCTGTGTGCTACGGATAGAATAAAAATCATACCTTAATATTTAGCCAAAATTTCCTTTCATTCTGTATACCTCCTTTAGTCGCCCTGGTATTAAATTCAAAATGTCTCTGATTTCGTGTAAATTTCGTGTAAATTTCCCATGCTGTCCAATTTCCGTCACAAGATCATGTTGGGGGTTTATGAAATAGACACGGGTTTCTAGTGTAACCAGATGTTTTATATTTAAATCCGGTGATTGTGCTGGCCATCTTGTTGAATATTAAATTATTAATTTGTGTAATTAGCAATGAGATATTTACTGATTTTCTCTCGATGAGTAAAGGACATGACTTTCCTGAGCATTATCGTCTATATTATGAACATTTGATTGTTCTTATGTAAATTCCTTGAAATCACCGTTAAGAGTTTTGTAAATAGTTTCTAGCATTAATATTACAATGGATCTCAGTTAATGCACCCATGCCATGAAAAAAAAACCCACAAAAGCACAGCACATCGACACACGAGTCGGGGGGGGGGTGTAGTACATACACACATGTACATTTCATCTGCTGTTGAGATCTTGATGTTTTCATTTTTTATCAATGTGTTAATAAAGACGTCAGCTCTGTTATATCAGAATTTTCATGGTAGATCTCGGTATTCCTAAAGCCCCTGGTGAATGAAACACATGAATCTCCGTTCATTTTGTGTGAATTGTCTGCATGTTTACATATTTTGGTGAACACAGACGACAAAATATTTGCACACGTCATCAATTCAGCACACTGTTGTAAAAATAAAAAAGGGTAAATATTTCGTCTATATATATATATAGCTATGGGCCCAATTAGAATAGGTCCCCAGCATCCCCTTGCGTGTCGTAAAAGGCGACTAAATGGGGCGGTCATTCGGACGAGACCGGAAAAACCGAGGTCCCGTGTCACAGCAGTTGTGGCACGATAAAGATCCCTCACTGCTCAAAGGCCCTGAGTGCCAAGCACAGGTCTAAATTTGCAGCCCTTCACCGGCAATGGTGACGTCTCCATATGAGTGAAATATTCTCGAGTGGGACGTAAAACAGTAAATAATCAATCAATCAACCAATTATTGGCTGTTCATCTCAAATACGGCACTATCTGGAAGTGGAGTGGCGAATAATTGTATCCCATTTATTTTCTATTTCTTAGATAAATGTGTTTCACGTCATCACTACACTGTACATTTTTACGCTATCGATTTACATTATCTAGGTTATTTGAGGTCATGGATCAAGAAATAATCCAACCATTCAAGTCTAATTGAACAGTATTTTGTCGGTGTAATATGAAATTAAATGACATATTTTTTTTTCAGCTGAATCAGGTATCACCGAAATTTTGGACGGTTAAACTCGAGACTGTCATGGAAAATCAACAAAATGTTTGTTTAGTCGTTGATGGAATATAATTTGACTTTGTCGTAGGGTATTAGTGTATTGAGAAAAGCCTATTTCATTAAACTTTAACTTTTTTTCTAATTTAGGCAATACGCAAGCTACAATTGTAAGTTTTGATCGAGATGGCAAACAGCAGAGACATACTTGTGAAGAAACTGTAGGAGGATTGTACATTCGCAAACGTGTACTTGATGTTTTGGGGGAAATCATTGGAAACGATGTTCTGGATGACTTTAAAAGAGAATGCTATCATGACTATCTTTTCCTTTTAGAAGAGCAAGACATAGTGAACAGATCAGTGAAAACTACAGCCGATTTTAAAGTTCGTTTGACATCTTCTCTTTTATGTTATTATGAGGAAACGAAAGGAAAATTCTTGAGAGAAGAAATCGAAGCCAAATACAATTTAGTTTACGATATGAAGCGGTCTGGAGGAATATTTCGGATCAATGCGGGATTTGTTATTGAAGAATGCTTTCAAAACATACTAGAGTACACAGAGAAAACTTTGGCCAAGTACCAAACAAACAACATATTGCTGTATGGGGGTCATGCTAATAGCGAATGTTTTGTATCTCTGATGTTAGAACGCTTTCCAGATATACGAATTGTTGCACCAAATTCCGCTGATTTAGCAGTGGCAGAAGGGGGTGCAATATATGGTCACTTGTATTAACATAATGCAATTTCATAGAATGTCATTCTAAATAACTATTAAAATTGTGATCACAGTACATTGACGTCTCTGCTTATTTTTCCCAATCACGGCGTATGGATTTTCACGGACGGACTAAGTTGAGTTGATAATAGTAATCTTGTTGGTGTAACCGTATATACACGGGGATTGTATCAGCGGCAAGGAGGAAAATATTGGGCTAAATTCTATTTTCGGAAAAGAATTAATGAACTTAGGGGAACAGTTTGAGAATTATTTGAACAATCATTTTCGTTCGTATATATATTGACAGATTTCTTTTGCTTTTTTGAACATTGGTATTAACGGCAAACCAACAACTCAATTTCATGACAAAACTGAATGACTTCAGCTTGAAGTCTCTATCGTCAACATTCTATACTTCTTTATTACTTGCATATGGTGTATTCGATTCGATACGTAACATATTGTTCTGGGTGTGATAAGTTTTTTTTAAATCGAGGTAGGATACTGATAAACAAATTCATGTTACGGAGGTTTCAATAGTCTTGCTGAAGTCAGCATTTTGCAAATTCCACGGTCGTTATGTTATAATCTGTCATTAGGTAAAATGCTGGCAGACATGTTTCATACCAAATGAGGTAGTTCTTTATACACCAATTTTATTTACAGATCATTCAGTACCGGTTATAAATATAGGGTTCACATGAATGTTAACGGTCCACGGAGAATGTTTATTCACTGGACAAAGCAGAGGTGGGATCAGGTGCCAAGGAGGAGTAAGCATTCCAAGTAGACCAGTCACACCCAACAGAAGCCCTTTATCTTGAACAGTTAAATGGAGTAATTAAATCGAGGTATAAAAACGGTCTAACACACTTTAGACAACATTTGACTCAATGGCATGTTGTGTTTTTCATCCGATTTGATGAGCAGGGGCTTGTTCTACATATTGCTGATACCATACGATACCCATTTTGATGCACCAGATGCGCATTTTGACAAATTATGTCTCTTCAGTGATGCTCAGAAATCCGAAACAATTGTAGAGCTACATATGATTAGTTTTAAATTAAATCGATGCGGCCTGACAAGCATATTGATGTTGCAGGGGCATTCATCAGTTTCGTTTAAAGTAAGCATTGCGCTAATGGTCGTTATAACGATCTGATTTGCCAATACGATCTGTCATTGGGTCAAATGTTGTTTTACATGTTTCGTACCTATTGCTAGACCGTTCTTTATAAGCTGATTCTGTATACGGATTGCTCTGTTTTAAGGGTTAACAGTGAGTGTAAAACGGTTGACAGGGGATGCTTGCTCCTCCTTTGCACCCGATTTCACCTCTGGCATGTCTGGACTCCGTGTTTGTCTCGCTTTGAATTTTTATATTTCCTTTACCGACATTTTATGTAGAAAGTTTTGTTGAATCTAAAAAGAAAATAGAAATATCACCTATTGTGAATGTCAATTTTGCGCAGCAACCATTGTGGAATAATAATAATTTTGAATACAAGGACAAATTGGATTGATAGTAATATTGTATATGTGAACGATCTGTTTATATTCATTCATGTATCGTGTGGTGTTCTTGGTGTCAAGTGGTTGTTTGTCAAGTTAGGTATTTGTAGGGCGAGTATTTCATTAGAAGTTGTAGAACAAATTTTTCTTGAATACTCTTGATGCACGGATCAAGGTAAATTTTATTTCATATTAAATCCGCATAAATTCTTAATACGTGTATAAATATACGGAATAAAGTAAGATTTACATAATACCACTGCTTTATTCCGTAAGACTTACCAAATACGATAAAACGTGACTGTATGGTAATGCTTGCATGCACTTTGGTATTGCACATTGCTTGTGTATTGTCCATTGGTATTTTCCTCCATTTCTTTTGCGCATTATCTTCAAATTACCCCCGCAAAGCAAATTAATTCTTAGGTTTTGAATAGATTTAAAGAACTTGCGTAGCTATTTACTCCTAATATTTTCTTTGCTTTGTACACAAACGTGCCATTTTCTTAAACTGTTCTCTCCCTAAAATATCAAGCCCTTGAAATGCTATTTAGAATGAAATTATTTAGTATGTATATACTCCTGTTATTTGCTTTGCGTCTGTGTAAATATATATATAATGCTGAGGTTTTGAATAGATTTAAAGAACTTGCGTCGCCAATTATCCCTGTTATTTGCTTCGCTTCTGTATATACCAGACTATTCGTTGATTTATTTGACCTGTCAAAAAATTGACTCATTCCAGCGGTACGTCGATCTTTACAAAGATATAGAATTTTGAATTTAATTGAAAGGTATAGTCAGAACATAACACTGTTGAATCTAAGGCAAAGTACCACAAATTAGATATATGGAGAGATCTGATCAGTCGCTGACAACTCCTTCGTAAACAATATATTCTTCGTCAATGAAAAAAATCTGGGGAACTGTGAAATGCTACATATAACTGAACGTGTGAAAGATGGGTTTTGCATTTTGTATGCAGATTTCACGAAATGTCTCTCCTTGAACTTTTTTACATATGTAATTGTCACTGCAGAGCACATGCTGGCCGTATTGGAAATTATCTATGTCTCAGTTGAAAGGACATGCCTGTATCTGCTGGAATATCAAACCGGAGCTACTGTGAATGATCGGTAGTGATGGATTTGGAAGGTGCGCACCTCGCCCCCCTAAAATTTTCATATTTAATCATTTCGAATCTCTTTGAAATAAACGACAATTGGTTTATTGCTACTTTTATTAGGAGAATATATATGTTTCAAACAAAAAATCGTAAATTTTCTATCATCTCATCAAAATGACAGAAAATATTAAAAATGACTGAATGGGAGACATACTTCTACCCTTATAAAATCTGTAAAATCCAGAAGCTCCGGGAACTCCCCCTCCCTCCCCAAGAGCCTCAGACCCTTTGCTTCATAAAGTTTTGCCCCTTCTAACCTTCAATCCTGAATCCGCCCCTGAATTCAGGCGGCTTTGTCTTTGACCAACTCTCTGAGAGAAGTTTGATGCAAGTCGCCGGGCTAGAGGAAGAAAATATGCCCTCTCACAAAGGGTAAAATTGTCATTTACCCAGTTGAAACAGGTTTTTCCTCGCCACAGGAAGTAGAAACAGTTTTTCGAAATGCTTCTGGATAAATAAATTTAGAACCAGGCAACGGAACGGCGTGTGTTGATCCGAATAGAGTTTTTCCCCATTTTCTCCCTAAAATCTCCCAAAGACGGTAATTATCTTTTTTCAAACTTCAGCTGGAACAGTACGTTGGTGGCATAAATAAAGAGATGTCCAGTGAACAACGAATAAATAAGATTGCCACCCAATTTCGACTCTGTTAATTTAATAATAAAGATTATGGTTATGTACGGAATAAATCAAGAAGTTGTTGTACATAAGTATTCAGACCAGTGAGGGTTTGTCCCATAATTACATTTATCATTGTGTTAATTGAGTTAATAAAGATAAACATTAAAAAATCGGTCCTTTATTTTTTTCCCGTCTATCTGCGATGTGTGCGATATCCATTCTATGACTTGTCTTAGGGTGCGCGGACCCAAAACGTCGCAGTTCGGATTCCGGATCTGTCGGTAATGTTCGGCCCACTACATCTGGAAAAAGTTTCTTAAAACAGCACGATATGATTTAATCATAAAAGATATGATAGAATATAATAAATATATATGTGAAAAAGGTGGAGAATATGAAATTTGAATACAAAAACATGATTTTCATTAAACGTGGCGGATTCGAACCTACGGTTTACCAGACTAATGCTTTACCTACTGAGCCACGAAGTTATACAATCAAATTGATCAAAACAAACAATTACACAAACTATTTAAATCGCCATCTTGTAACATTGAGTTATAAGTAGTGGGCTACCTTAAATTTAACCATAGGGATGATTTGCATAAAATCGGCTTGCCTTGAGTAAGGAACTACCCAATCGGCATTTACAGTCAAGGCGAGTGAAAAGAAACTACTAGGTGGGCGATTTAGAACTTCATTTCTGAAACACTAGGGTAATGTTAATTGTGAATTGGCATTGTCTTTCACCTTTGATGTAATTGTAGGTGAACTAGTACACTTTTATATAATTCAACAATTAATATCTTAACGAAACGAAAGTAAATCCGAGTGGAGCATACTAAATTATGACCTAACAGGTAGAGCGTGACACTGGGGAATTCAAGGATCCTCATAATTATGTAACAAAAACTTTCATAATTTCAGAAATGGAGAGCAATATACCAATCAATCTGGATGAATTGAAAACGAAGTTTTTAGAGTGCAGTGTTTGTTTTGAAACATTCAACGAAGAAGAACACCATCCTCGACTCCTTCCATGTTTACACACATATTGTTACAAATGCCTGCAAAAATTACAGTCTGAAAGAGAGGTAACCTGCCCACAGTGCAAATCAAAACATGTACTTAAAGAAACAGGACTGGACACTTTCCCCAAAGACAACACGCGAAGAGACCTCTTGGATTTTGTTAAAGCTTCGTCAAATCAGAAATCTTTGATTTGTAGTATGTGTGTTGAAAATTTAACAGCGACCCATCGTTGCAAACAGTGTGAAAGTTTCATTTGCTCGGAATGTGTGCAAATTCATAGAAAAATTGTTGACATGAAGTCGCACGAATTGATTGCTTTGCAAGATCTCTCGGAAATTTCATTAGAACAGTTAGATACCTTTTCACACAAGAGTTATTGCAAAGAGAAGAACCATGAAACTAAAGTTCTGGAAATGTATTGTTCCTCTCCTTCCTGTCAGAAACCGGTATGCTCACTCTGCGCGTTTACATCGCATTCTGGTCATCAGATATCCACAATACCCGAGGTTTTCGAGGCCGAGTGTGCTAAATTGTCAGAGGCATCTTCAAAAGTGAAAGATAAAGTGTCAGAAATAGACCATGTAATGGAACTTGTCCAAAAAGAATCGAATGATCTTCCAGTAAAGGCAGAAGAACAAAAGGAAACTATTCGTGCAATATTTTCTAATGCCAGAGAAATATTACAGCAAAAACAGCAAGATTTATGTCGCGAGATTAATGTGACAGAATCAGAAAAGTTAAAAATATTGGAGACACAATATTCAGAATTAACAAAACTGAAGGCTTCTTGTGTTCAGGCTTGTGATTTTCTGAAACATTCTCTCAGATTTAATAATGAGGCAGCGTTTTTGGAGGTATGGCCTACTATTGAAAGTCGAATGAAAGATATCAAATCGAAAACATTTGAATGGAAACCACGTACTCAAGCTAAAACTTTCAGAGTATCAAACACGCAAAACCTGCTAGAACTTAAAACTATAACAGACAATTTAGGAATACTTCTCAATAGTGAGGCCTATATGCCTAACTGTAAAGTCGATGTAGTTTCAAGTTGCATGAAAGGAGAAGAGGTCTGCTTTCTAGTGGAAATCAAAACTGTTGACAAAAAATTGATAGACGGTGAAAATGTCCAAGTAGTTATTGAAAAAGACTCAGCAGAACAAACTAGAGTGGACTGTGTCGTTGCTGGTAGGACTCAATATTCTGGTAAATGGACAACGAAGACCGCAGGTGAATACATTTGGTACATAACCAGTAATGGAATGAAAATGGAATTCTCAAACAACTGTATCAAAGTAGAAGACAATGGAAATCAGGGATGATGAACATAGGGACATCGATATTGGCTCATTGACAAGACTGCATATCAAAAACATATATATATAAGTATCGATTAAGAAGCAGATACATGTATCTGTTTTCCAGTAAATATTTTGTTGAAAAGTTAGAAAGGAAGCAAGGGTTTCATAAGAATGGAAGTCAAGGTAACGAATCTCATAAATACAATATAGAAGCAACACAAAAATGGTATCAAGTGCCTAGGAGGAGTAAGCATCCTCTGTTGATACATGTATGTTAAACTCGCCATAAGCCCAATAACTGTGTAGTCCGTATGCAAAATGAGTATGAACTGTGTGAACTGTTGTAGAGTTGTGTGGAAATTCCCTTTGCTTTAACATAGGGTTGGGTGGAATACGGTGGATCAATGTGGATCTTGGTAGTGTAATGGCGGTTGGCAATGGCATCTTGTGGAATACTGTGTGGAGTTCAGTGACAAAGAATAAGAAATCGATACCATGCATGTTTTGTAAATTATTTTCATGCAAAGATGTTATGCTATATACGACATGTGAGAAATATTAATAAAGCATTTGATAGATATGTTACCAACCAAGCTCAAGTATTGTCCACCATCTAAGCTGAACAAGGAAATCTTTCAGAGAGGTCATCAATCTGCGCCTTCACCGCGGAGTAATACATAGTAAGTAAACGAAGCATTCCTCAGTCTCCGCCGCGTAGACATCGATCTCCGCCTAAGACTAAACATCTTTTTCCTCCACAGAAGCATGAATCTTAGCCTTCGCCGCCATAACACATGGAAATCGACTGGTGTTTCCGCCGCGTCGACATCGATTCGATCGATCTCCACCGCCTCCATCGGGAGTTAGAGATCGATCGCCCCTTCCACTGGGACACGTGGTAAACAGAGGAAAAGCTCCGCCGACTCCACCGACTCATCGTGATGATTAACTCGCCATTCCAACGCCACCCTGGAAAAGAGCATGGACATCATTTTGACTGTTCTTTTGATTTACTTCACGTTTTGCCAACTTATACTATTTTTTTTTTATCAAAACTTTAATTGAAATGTTTGATTTTGCTTCATTACATGTTTAAATATGTCCCTTGATTTTTAATTGCCCACTTCTATTAATAAATTGTTTTGTAAATAATCATTTTCATTTGCCTGCAATGATTTGCGTAATATTGTATATGCGTATTTCTAAATTCATTGTATGTTTTTGTACATATTCATTTTCATATACTATCGCATATACTAGCAGTTTGATTCCAAAATGACGCACAATTTTATGATCTAAAAGCATAGGAGGAACAATATTCAAAATATTACAAACACGATCAGTACTTAGTGAGGATCATTCTCTTGCACAGAGTTTTCGGTCCTTTCTCTAGGGAGAGAAAGGACCGAAACTCCGTGCAAGAGAATGAGTGACGACAACAATCTTCCCCAGAAACACACCTGGGGTTACAAAATTTACAAATGAATCGAGGTACCACTAATTACATGTACAAATAATATTGCAATAAGAAAACAATAAAGAAGTTGTATGAATTAATTCCCTTCTGTAACATATTTTGGTGCGGAGATGTTATTTCGTGACTTCACAACATGGTGGTCAGGCCTTCGACGGGATCTTAAAAATATCGTAAAAGTGTGTGTGTTTTCAGATTGCTGCGAAGGATTTTAGATTTCTGAAGCAACAGATGAAAAGAAGAATCATGTCTGAGCTCAACCGTCCGGATAATAGGTTTGTTTCGGTGAGTTTAATAAGAAAATCAGACTCGAATCGACGAGGGAGTTCGAATGTCGTTTGACACCTGGTCTATTTATATATCATAGATAATTCTTTTTTCTTTGTTCTATTCATGTCTATCTATTGATTAAAATTCAGACACCTGTGGTAATTGTAGAGTAACGAAGAGCCTCAGGTCCAAATGATCAGATATATCAAGCATGTATGTATTAATTGATTTTGGTATTGAAGTTATGACATAAATATATCACTAAAGGAACACACATATGCTTTTCGTCATGTGTGGATATATGTATAAGGATTTAAAATAATTCACAAATGCACACTGTGTTATAATTAAAAAAATTTACTTCTTACACGGTAGCCGAATCCGACATTGAAAATTAAAATCACCTTCCTTGACAGATATATACGATTTGAATATCTGGCAGCTGAAATGTAAAACAAAATTATCATTCTAACCAAAAGGCTCAATCAAGCATTTCTTATACAATAAAATATCCTCAAGAACCACTGGGCCAGAAAAATTGAAAGCTTTCTGAGATAGAGTAGATTCAAGTTTGTTCAAATCATGGTTTTAGGGGGTAGATTTGGCCACAATAGGGGAAGAAAATTTTATTTGCTGATTTATTGGAACATTTCTTTTCAAATAAAAGTTTCACATGGATATATACAGGGCATCAGTTTTTAGAGAAGGTAATATTTTTAAAAGTAGCAAGACCAACGAAATCAAATCCAAATCCAAATGTTCCCCAAATTTTGTAGATTTTATGCCCCTGTAATTTTGGTCGAAGGCATATTTTGTCCTCCCCGTGTGAGTCCGAAACTTCAATTTTATCGAAACCTTTTGAATGGCAAGTGATATAGGGTTTTCATATTTCATTGTGATATGATCTTTTCTTTATTACAAGTGGTTTGATATTGACCTTGGAGTTTGACCTACGCTTGAGATAAGGATTCTTAATGGTAATGCAATACATAACCTATGATGTTATGATCTTGACCTTGGACTTTGACCCAAATCTAGAACTCTAACCTTACAATAAACATATAAATAGTAAACATTGTGAATTTCATATGTCATGTATATGCATGCATGTACATTCCTTGTGACAAATCCGTTTATTGTATTTATGTTTTTAACATTGTGACCTTTGAGTTTGACTTACTTTTAAGAAAATGTAAAATATTGAATATATCATCAACTATATAAAAATCATTTAAAGTGTACTGGTATTCAAGCCTGAAATGAGGTGGGCTATCATAAAATTTAAATAAATTCTTTATGGAAGACATTTCATGTGATACATGTTCGATTCGATATATCCTGAACAATTTAAGGTAGAACTTTCATATTTTGTATTTAGATTTGTTATTTCATACGATGTCAAAATTGCCGAGACACTGTATATTCTTGCATGGTCACACATAAAATGTGTTGTACTGTACGTATATGCAGCTTAAATCACTTACGCTCAAATACGTCATGGAAAGGATTTCCCAGGATTCACTTTTTCATTACATGTCCGCATTATGCCTGACTATCCAGGCTGTTTCTCTCGTAAAAGCCAGAAAAGGGACGAAAGTAAGGTCAGTCTTGAAAGATTGTCAATGACTCTAATATTTCTTAGTCCTTCTATGTTGAAAATGTGTTTGATGGCTCGTCAAAGATTTTTACATTAATACTGCCAATTCTATTTCCTCTAAGACCCAGAGTTGTCTAGTCGCGGTGTTACACAGGCAATGATCTCCATTATATATAATGTGGTTTTTGAATTTAAATTACACGAATAGTGATCAACGTTATCTCGGAATACTGGATAAATTATTCTCCCTTTGAATCTATATAAATTGTTATCAATATAAATTGGCGAAGTTAATAATGTGTTAAATGGTATCATAATCCAAAACAACCAAATACACAAAGTCGAGTGTAGGGCAACACGGACCTTCTACAAAGCCGAAGGCAGGATCAGGTGCCATGGAGGAGTTAGCATCATCTGCTGACCGGTCACACCCGCCGTGAGTCCTTATCTCAATTGAGTAAACGGGATTACCTGTCGTCACATCTTGCACGAAAATGACAGTCTAACAAAGGGTATGGAACAAATCAGTCAACATATGACTTATTGGTAATTTTCAATCGCAGACAAGGTCATTATAGCGACCGTAGAATTTGCGAAATGATGACTTGAAACGAGATTCGTCATAATCCTGCAACATCAATTTTTTGTTAGTAGTTGTCCTCGCTTAAAAACCTCATACGCATGACATGCTCTTGTGTACCGAATCAACTGGGAGATAAACTCACCATAAACAGGTGATCGTGGTATATTACTACATAGAAAGGAAAGTTGACGATTTTAAAGTTAAAGTCATAACATTTATTATATAATGTAGTTGTCAATCTGCCATTAGAGTCAATATTAAAGCAGCATTACACTCAAATCTGTGTAGACCGGTCGCAGTGGCTTGGTGGTAGAGCTAGATGGTAGAGCTCTCGTAAGTTCGAGCCCCTTGCTTGGACCGTCCGGCCGCGTCAAGACGTGTCTACCCAACGTTTGTGTTGTATTCTATTAGGGATTTACGAGATTGATCATTGTTCGTTATATTTGCATTGATGATTAACACACTTTGGCAGATTTGGTATCCCCTATGAGAAATATATCTGGTGAAGAGACATTTAAACCAAACACGTTTTGGACTTACTTGATTGATCACTGTTCGTTTTCTTCACCTTTTTACTGATCACTTTTCGTTATTTTCACCTTTTCGCAAAAAAAAAGACCATATGCCCGATTATGTACATTGAACAACTTTTACGTATTTCACTGTCAAATGTTCATGCTTACAAAGTTACGTACGTGGAGAGTTTCCTAGATGATTCCCATAGGACTCTATGGAGAGTTTAAAATCTTAAGTAAAATCATAGACAATTTCAAAGATAAGGGACATAAGTGAATGTCTGAGGTTTAAGAGCATATTCTTGCACTTTAAATAAGCAATAAGGAATTGTTTACTGAGGTTAGTTATGCCAGTTCCCTCTATTTTTCATGAAGAGGAGTTGGAGGGGGAAAATAACCAAGAATTATTTAGTGATTTGTGGAATTTTTTATTTTTGCCTTATGCTAGAACATTAATGTTGTGACATTTGTGAAAAAATTGTAAGACTAAGAGCATGATACATGTATATCGTGATAATATAAAAAAAAAAAACGTGTAAAATAAAAATAACCCCATTTTTATGATTGTAAATTTGTTTTTTTTTCTCTTATACCTATCAATGTTATTATAAAGATTTATATTTTTCAATGAGAATGATAGTATGGTTTGGGGAGAAGCAAGTGAAAAAAATTGGTGCATTGTAATTATTGATTTGCTGTATGTACTAGTATTTACATATAAAATATGCACAGAATAAATCATTATAAAAAATGATAATAAAATACAATCAAGACAAATTGTAAACTTAGCAATGTCTACCTGTATGGAGACATAAGTACATGTACAAAATGCAATGTGCTTTGCTTCAATTTTGATTTCTTATTGGCCTTGTACCTTTCCCTAAGAAAGTAGAGTGTAAGTAGATATGACAGTAAGGTATTCAAGATTTAATAGAAATTACCTTGTCAGGATTAATTTTTCGAATTGCGACACATTAACTATAACTCTGAAAGTATACATAAAATCTCGCGAGAATATCGCTTGTGTTTGCATAAAGCTGGGAACTCTGGGTAGTGTGAAATTCCAGGACGAAAACGAAAGCAGTATTGTATAATATGCATTCGAAGTTTCAAGAATGGAAAAGAAAATGTTAACTCTAAACGATATTAAAGGATTAGCTGATACATATCTAAAATGCAGGTTGTGCAATGACAATTTAGATACGTCTGTGGGATTATCTCGCCTTCTTCCTTGTTTACATAGCTTTTGTGTACCTTGTCTCGAGAAAAAGATAAGAGACAAAGAAATCATTTGTCCCGTTTGCTATGAAAAACATTTCATTCCAGAAAGAGGCTTGGACGAACTTCCAAGTGATCATAATCTTAAGGACCTCAAAACATATGTCGAATTTCATAGGAGTGAAGAGAAACAGATATGTGGAATGTGCGAAAAGAACACTGACCTGTCACATCGATGTAAACTGAATTGTTTTATTACTGTATGTGTTTTATCCACGCAAAAAGAGAAACTAACACACCATTGAATTATTCCCTCATCGCCCAAAACTCTGCTAAGACTTGGTAATAGACCCAGAAGATTCTCGTCAGACGCATTTGCACTGAATATGGAATCCATCATAACCGAACTTCTAGAAATTTACTGTTCTTCGCCTTGCAGAATGTCAGTGTGCCCATTATGTGCTTTCCTTAATCATCGTGGGCATAAACAATCCTTGCTACACGATGTTTACTGCAAGGAAAGACTGAAGGCAAACATTGCCTACTCTGAAATAGAAATTAAGGTCAAGGCGATAGAGAATGTCATTCAATATGTCCAAAAGGAGATGCAACTTATTAGAGAGCATGCGATGCATGAAAAGAAATCTATGGATGAAACACTGGGAAATGCAAAAGAAATTATAGACAGCAGAGAGAAAAAGCTCTTAGAAGAGGTAGATGTTCTTTCTCATCAAAAAGATGAAATACTTCAAAATCAAGCACATTCTTTGCAACATTATAAAGATTCTCGCAATGATGCGATTGTCTTTTTCCAGCAGTCACTATATTATAATAACAAACCAGCTTTTCTCCAGATATCAAAGTCGATATTACTAAGACTTAAAGAGCTTGGAGAAAGATCATACAATGTAGACCCACACACTACTGCTACTTCTTATCGATGCGTTAAACCTGCAACGATGTTTGATTTTCAAAACAATGTAAGTGCACTGGCTAAGGTGCTTATGTCGAATGCAAACGTTTTTCGGTGCCAAATGTCTGCTCCAACACATTATGTTGTAAACGAAATATGTCCAATATCCGCGAAATTGATTTCATCTTGTGGATCTGTAATATCCGATGAGGACGTAACATTTATTGTTACAAAGGATGGAAAGAAGAAAATTGAAATAAATTGTATATTTTCGGACATCAACAAAGCTTTTGAAGGAAAATGTTGTCCCAATGAGAGTGGAATGTTTGAATGGACAGTATTATCCAATGGAGTAGAATTGACCATTAAACGAGTGTACACTTTTCCAAGATTGGGGACGTATTGGACAGCTTTACGAAGATTGCCCGTAAAGTTCGTGGACAAGCCTTAAT
>CAJDSM010055576.1:0-21777 GCA_903981925.1 Ostrea lurida | reverse complement strand
CAACACACACACACACACAACAACACACACACACACACACCCCACACACACAACACCACACACACAACACACACACACACACACACACACAACACAACACACGAGAGAGAGAGAGAGAGAGAGAGAACTATGGAGGTGATTTTCCCATGCTAGTGATTACATGTCGTGGCTAGTATTTCAATTTCAATGTGTTAGCCTTTGAAATCTTTAAAAACTGTAACGAAGGACATTGTAATCGATGCTTTTATGAATCATGTCATAATAGTTCATTGATATAATGGCATGCCAGATTGTCTACCCATTCATATATGAAACATATTGATGAAAATTGTATCCCATTGATATAGTAGTATTTCTTTTTTACCAAATCAGGGCCCAAAGGGGCATAAACATGTAACAAGTATAATACAGACAATACACAATGAAGAAAATATTTTTTTCGAGTTAATATACACAATGACTAGTCAGTGGTAGTATATTCAAAATTTCAAATCATTATCCCTTAAGAATGCAATATATAATATGTCTGATACATCAACAAAGGGCAGTAGGAATTGATGCTAAAGGATACAAAACAAATATATTTGACTTGTCAAAAAGTAAATCATTCCAGCGATACTTCTATTTCAATTAAGATATAGGAAGAACCATACCCCACCCCTGAGCCTGTGATATATACTATGTTTTGAAATATATATACAAACCATTTTTTAACAACATCGGGGGTGCAAAATATTTCAAGTTTGTTCGATATTGACCCTGCGTGACCGCGGGGTGTGGTATTCCACTGCACGTTCTGTTTGTTTTTTGGCATTCATATAAAAGTTTGATTACTAGCATCAGGCAGACGACAGACAACGTAATCACGCTAACCTGAATGTAATGCAGTAGAGTCAATTGTTCCATAAGAGACCGTTATATCATCAATTATTCCATAGTATCAATTTAGTGTAACAGAAGAAAATACCTCGTGGGGAGAACAATTTTCCGGAAGAAATCACATTGCCATATTAAGTTTCTGTAGTTATTTTCTGACATACATAGATATAAATTTTCTGACTTTCATTTCGAACCTCTAATTTATTATCTACAATGTTGGAATCAACCTTCAAAGTTGGCCTAAACAGCACCCCCCACCCCCCCATTTCAACACTAATATTCACATGAATTTTAACTTTGAAGTCCTTCCTCTAATATTTTGTTATTGACAATTTGATAGTCTAGAATCTTGTAAAAACAATTTACATAGTATGGGGGGGGGGGGGGGGGGCTCCTTCCTTGGGGTCGAAATTCACGAAAAACCGACAAAACATTAGGGGAACTGTTTCTGAATTCCTGGTTCATGTTACACGGGGATTACTAGTATTCATGCACATTTTATTTCCCATCTCCAACATCTTGAAACAAAACATGATTTGACCGACACTGCAAGCAAATAAAATGGCAGTTCTTCAGAATGACATTAAACATAACTGTGAATGAGGACAGCGATGTTTTCCAAAGTCTGAGAATTCAGCAATTTTTAATGCTGCAGAGGAATGGAAAGAAGAAAGATTTACACATCATGCCTTAATAGTACTGTCGGATCTCCTGTCACCGATTTGAAGCCCTAAATTTGTACCACTACAGTTTAAAAGGGTAAAAAAAAAAATTACAAAGCAAGTTTGATGTTGGGGATAAATCTCCATTCAAAACAGCTAAACAACAATAGCAATTCTACCGATAGTAATCGGTATCGTATTGACAGCAGAATACTTCAAAATAGTGAATCATGACTAAATGAACTACTGGTATAAATGTCGGAAGACCCCCCCCCCCTTTTCTGGCTCATATAGTGGTAATATTGCATTATATAATCCGGTTATTTCTTTATAAATTAGTGAGATTGCATTATATAATCTGGTTATTTCTTTATATATTAGTGAGATTGGCATTATATAATCTGGTTATTTCTTTCTATATTGGTGATATTGCATCTTAAAGATGTGGTTATTTCTTTTCTTGTTGACTAGATTGATGGGGCTATTTCTTTATATCTTTGTGGCATTGCATTATTCTAGGAGCGGTCGAGTTCTATTGTGGTTGGTGTTAGAACCCGGGGGGGGGGGGATGCTCTTCCTGATATATTGGTATCACAGACGTGCCGCTGGAATGGGTCGCTTTATATATCAATGTGGTTCAATTTTCATCACCTCTAAGTAGTGTATAAAAAAAAATTAAATTTGTCCATATCATGGTCCTGAGACTTCTCTGTGCCCAGGTTTATTCTCTGTAACGACGCTTAATTGTTTCGAAACTAATTGGTTTCCTTACTCGACACATCCTCAATTTATATTCATATTCATTGCTAATATCGACAAAAGGGCATCTATCAGAAGCTGAAAAATAGTTCATGATTAAGCAGAGCTAACTTATTTTAGTTGAGAACCATCATGTGGCATCTCTGTAGATGCGATGGCGCATCCCGAAACTCATTTGTCATATCAAATACGCCTGCCAAGTACCTCCAAGTAGTGTATCAATAATTAAAGTTTGTTCAGACCAGTGTATGGACACAGCAGTTTTAGGATATATATTTTACATGTTAATTCTTTTACGAGAATTCCGCTTAAGAACCTTAAGGACAGAATTTGACAAATTCATAAGCAAGTTTCCTCCTATAAGTATGCATTCCAATCGTTAAAATTTGACTCATCAAGGTCAGGCAGAAATATAAATCTATCATAACCCATACTAAACTTTCTTTTAAAATTTATTCAAAAGAAATAAACTTAATTTGGTTTCCCAATTACACAAACTATGTAAGTATGAGATAAGTATTCAGGAAGTATATAGAGGAAATTGAGAACACAAATTAAGTTTAATTCTTTATTGATTGGTTATTCCCTTTTCGTTGCTCTACATAGCAAGGGTATAATTTGTTTCCCCGGGTGTTAAAATGTGCGCATGGGGGAGATGGGAAGTCTTTGTTTTAATGTTCCGAGAAAGTGATTCTTCATTAATAATATGTGTAAAAGTTCTGAATAAAAAAAATTAGAAATATGTATATATTAACTGCAATCAATGCATTTCATTCTTGTTCATCACTCAACGAATATTATGAATTTACGATTTTATACGAAATTTTTACAATTACTCCCAAAATGGCATTGTAGAAGCAATTCATTATGCGGTTTCCAGATATTGATTCGGTAAATGAATCTCTAGATAAAATCCAAGGTATTTTGGTTTGAATATGCTACAGCTTCAAATATATTGATTTATATATATTTTGATTGATGCTTCACGTAAAATCTCAACCTGTAAATCAGATTTGCATTAAATATAATCAGTCCAGCGGATGATACCGCCATCATCATGTGACATAGATCCTCGGTATACCTTTCATTTTGTTTACATTCATGCATGATTGATTTCTGCACTTTTTTGACATTCAAAGTGTAACAATTTATCTTTGCTCTGTTTGCATATCATCATGATGGTGCAATTTGCTTTATGCATGGGCGGATGTATGATTTCAATGTGGAAGGGCGTGGAATAACTATCGGAACAATCTTGAGCATGTTGGTCATTTATGTATGTGTTTTGTTTTGGGGGAAAAGCTTAGAATATTGACAAATTTTAGCGGCCGATTTAATGCTTTGCATCAAACTTATCTTGTATGTATTCGTATCAGTCAGAATTTATTAAAAGATTCTAGCTCTGGCCTCCAACTTGACATAGCGACACATCGAAGACATTTAATCTATTTTAGAATATAAAGTGGTAAACATACTTTAGGGATTTTCTTAATTTTTACCACGTGACTACAAAAATAGTCGAGAGAAGAAAATTTCCCGCTACATAATACCCGGTATATGAAGTATCAAATAAATCCAGCAAACCATATATGTGGCGTGTACAGTGTCTACAAGCTCAATATAACACACTCCCACACACACATTGGCCCACACACATACGGTCCGTTATTATATCCCCTCTCCCAATGAATTGCAAGGGGAAAGATTATCACAAAATGCGGTATCATTTTCTTGGAAATTTTATATTTTCGCAATGAAAAATCTTACATGCGATCAATTAAAGAGGCCTCATCATCTCGCAATTTTTCTGATTCTTATTAAGATCTTCATATTTAGACTAGACTCAACAAAATATTGGCTCTAGATTACATCATTCATAAGCAAACTCTTCTCAGCTGAGATATGGGGAACTGTGCAAGATGACTGTGACTATAACCAAGGCACATGCTACATTTACACGTGCTGAGATTGTCTCGACCAATTCATAGCAAGAAACATTGACGAAAGCGCCAAAGAACGCCTGCAGATCATGCATTGACCATCCAATAAAATTAATTTTGCATGAACATAATTAAGTACTAAGTATCAATTTGATACCATGTCTGGTCTTATTTTACCCTCTAGAGCCAATAATTCTAATAAATCTGCACTTCTTGATGATGCTCATTAAACCTGGTATTATGAGAAATCATGACAATGTCGGTCACCACTTAATAGTGATCCCCCGTAGAGGTCCCATCCTACATCCCGGGGTCATGATGTGAACAAACTTAAAATTGCACTACCTGTAGACGCTATGAACAGAATCAATCGCAACTGTTGTTCTATAGAAAAAAGATTTTTCCTTATATACATGCATTCAGATGCATGTAAAATTTGTTCCTGAATTGCAACCCCCTACAACCCTTCTCTCTCCGGATGAGGGGGTATAAATGTGAATCTACACGACCAAAGGATACTTGCAAATAAATATGTTTGTAAAGGTATAGTGAAATATCCCTTGACGTATTGTACAATAGAGAAAGTTGCATGTTATCTCATAATATTCTGTAACTCAAAAAATTCTATCAAACACGTTTTTGTGAAACGTCTATGTAAAAAATGGTAAACATATATAATTTAAAAAAAAATCAAAAATAAATATCTGTGAAAATATAGAAAAGTATATAAGGATTTATTTGAAGTTGAACTTACTTTTAAATGATAGCAAACACCTTTCCATTGTCAAAAATAAACAACTCACAAAGGATACCCTTGCCACCCACATATTTTCAAGCTAACTTTCAAGAGTCAATGAAGTTTTTAAGATATCAAAATGTTATGGTGAAATACCATTCGAGGACAGAATCAGGTATACATTCTAAATGAGAATTTTCAACTTTTCTTTCTTTATTCTTTTTTTTTCTTTTTTAATGTTTATGGTATAAATTACATTTTGTAATAAGTACGAGACCGAAGTAAATGTAATAATTTTGTTTTCAGAAAGAAATTCCCTCTTAACAATTAAGATTTCACTAAACTTTTGTTAGTTATTGAAACCAACACACAATCCGCAAATACAACCCATAATTCATAGAATCAATACATTTTTCATCACCATCATCATTAATGCAAAATTTCAAGCGTATTTTATTCATACATGTATCTATATATAACAATTGTACATACATAGATTGGATTGGGCAGCAGGCGCAATGCCTATGTAAGCCCTCTCCATTGGTTATAGGTTGGTTTATCACAAAATTAATACATATTGCATGAAAATAACATAGGATAATTAGAAAAAGATATAGAGATTACATAAATAGATTAGAGGTAAATGAAAGGGGATGCAATTGGGTGCCGGTTTTGGAATATAACAAAATCACACAAAAACATGTATTGCTCATACCGTGAGGCACTGATTATATTTGCATTTTGAACAATAATACAATGTATGTATAATTTAATAGTAGTACCAAGTACTGAACCTTTAACAATTTCCAATGAAGGAATGTACTATATCAAATATTTTTGAATTAGTATTAAAAGATTCACCAACGACACCATTCAACAGTACTTCTGTTGTTAGAGGGATGTCGATAAGAGAACTTTAAAAATTGTTTAGGAGCCTATCTTCTTTGTTCATTGAAACGTGGATATTGTATGAAGAAACGGCAACGATAGCCATATAGGCCACAATCTATTGATAAGACGTTGTTCATTACGATTACGAGCCTGATTGCGAAGCTGACAATACGTATGTTTAATCGACGATTATCATAATTATATAATTTGGTATGTTTAAATCTTGTGGGTTTTGTAAGTTTATTTTCAAAAGATGTTATCTAGAAGACCAGTTTCTTCCGTGTCTTCTGGAAGATTATTACAGAGTTTAATGATGTAAAATTTATCCTTAATGGATTCTATATCGTTAATGGCTACTACATACATATCCCCCCTGAGAATGTCGGCCTTTTTGAACTTCCAGGGAATATGTGATGCAAAATTAATGTACTTACTGCCGTTCTCTTCTGCGATAATTTATCTACAAATTCACTTGTATATGGATTCAATACTAAATTTACGGATTGGAGAAACTAACATACATATCTTATTTATTAAAAAAAAATCTAAACTTACGGTATTCCTTTTTTGAGATCAAAACAAGGCACCGCTAAACATAAACAAAATTTACTGATTTACTTCACACCGTATTGAAGCTGCCATTACGAAAATTGCACTGGCTAGGATCTTTACTCTCACTTTTGCTACTTCAGGGTAGTTTAGTATTTTTCACACGCTAATTACCAACCAAGTAACAATCTATTGTAGCTTACCGACTTCACCTCATATGTAACAATATCAAAGATGCAAGCAGTAAATTGGAATATTAGTATAGATTGGTAAACATCTTGAATCCTTGTGTCGTTTTAAACATTGATAAACAGTTGTTTCAATCTTTAAAAGACGAAAAGTCATCGAGAGAAATTCTATCCAACAAAAGTATCTTATTGTACACATTTTTTCTGTTTCGTACTGTTAGAAATTAACAGTATTTTTCTTTTGTCCAGAGAAAGGGACAAGGCATCTGAATAATTCAATTGTCAGTGTCGTTGGTCACTTCAGTGTCGTTGGTCACTTCAGCGCTCTGTTTCCATCCTCCCCCTCTCTGATTCGTAGCCCAGTCGATGGGAGAACAGAGAGAAGAATTGAATGACAAACTGTATTGATTGTCAATGTTCGGGATAACCTGTCCTTTCTATAGGAAGGAAAATGAATTAATACTACATTGAAAAAAAAATGTAAAATGATATCTTACCTTTTAATGTTGATAAAATCGCGATTATAACGATTGCCTTGTCCATTGAATCCCCTTTGTCTAGTGAAGGCAGAGGGTGTCGCAGCGCGTATATTCGGTAATCGTTTAAACGCTTATCACCAATCAGTGGGGGTCATCTGTTTAAATACCGATTGAAATATTAACAACCCTCCAATACCTATTGCATATTCATGATTAGTAAAAACAAATCCTCATCCGGAAAATATAACACCGGCTAGTACTGTCTAAAATAGAGGTATCTCTCAAACGCACATAAAATATTTACAACACAAGAGCAATCAGAGATTGCATACTTTCGCCATGGTTACATTAAAGTCTTCTGGATCCAGGATCCGGATCGCCACCAAAATTTAATGAGGCCTTTCCTAGACCAAGAAACATCTATATACCAATTGTCAAAGCGATCTCACTATTCGTGTTTGCATGAAGTTGCTAACAGACAAATCCACAGATGGCAGACCTCCGCCATGGATACACTGAAGTCTTCTGGATGCAGGATCCGGATCGCTACCGATTTCAGTGGGGACTTCCTTAGACCAAGATACATCTGTGTACCAATTGTCAGAGCGATCTGACCATTAGCTTTTGCATGATGTTACATTAAGTCTTCTCGATCCACTCCTGTGGTCGTCTATGAATGCGATATCGGAACAAATCAGAGAGTTGGAAATAGTAGCCTGGTGCCATTACCTCAGAAACATGGTCATCATGAAGCGGTTGCCGAATTGCAGGGAATCAACATTTCGGGTCTCTTTGGTGACTTTAACTGAGATCATAGTCTACAATCTCAAACAAAAACCAGGTTTTTGAGTGTCCAGACCAGGCAAATTATGCCAGCTTTCCACAGATGCACAATAAACTTCAGCACAAACAAATCAAAATAATAACTGTGAAGTTGTAGTGATTTGTGCTATGTTTTGCCTGTTCTGTGTTCATCAAGATCAATATTTGAATAGACTGTGATATCTGTTTACTGATGTTATATCTATATCTCTTAATGTTCTTAAATTGTTTCATATTTGGATTTTATATTCTTCTTCAAAAAACCTTTAACATGAAGCACATAAATGAATTGTTACGTTATAGGATTGTTATTTCCTCCTTTCCTGGAATCAAACAGGGATATTTTTGGTATGGTGTGTCTGCAGTTCTGGCCCGGGTCATGAACATCTTAAGCTTAAGTCAAAATCTGAAATATTGCAATAAAATTTATTGTGAAGCTATCTTTCCAAAAAATAATTTGTTTATCATTTTGCTTCATAAAAGTTTCATTGTTTGCAAATTAAGAGATTCATTTTAAAAAGATGAACATTAATTACAGGTTGATTAAATTTTGGGACTCATGATTCCGGGGCCTGTGTGTGCAATAGCCTAATGCATATTATCATATAGGTCCATAGGTTGCTGAGTAAATTCGTTACCTAGTCATCTAGTGACCTGGTACCGGGATTACTAATGCCCGTGCCAGGCTAACTAGATGATAGTACTAAGTAATACCCATCACCAGAACACATGAGCAGTCATTCGACGTATCTTGTTGACATTTCAACCCAAATGAGCAAGTTGTTTTGAGAGTGATTTAGAAGATTTTATGGGCACCCAGACACAACTACTTCTGAGGACCAAGCTGTCACGTTACGAGATTGTGAGGAGGAACCAAGCAGCGCGCTACTCGTAAGCAGCGGATGGTTTTGCTATTTGAATATATGAAAATATAGACTGAATAAGGATTCGAAAAGAAAAAAATAATATGAACATAAAACAAGAGGCCCCCAGCCTTAACGGTTCAACCTGGTATCATATCCCAATACGGGGAGCTCATATTTCATTTTTAAGTCTCACTTAGGCTGTGTTCATATGTTATCCATCTTTCAAATATGCTATGATTCCTATTCAAATAAAGACAATTATATCCATTTCAATCTCACCAAATGGTTGTGTTAACCGTCAAAATTTTTAAAAGAAAACCATACTGCAACTTTAATGCCCAGTGAAGCTTGACCTTTTGACCCCAAATCCAATGAGATCATCTTCGACCCATGGGTAAGTTTGATACATGGTATGATATGATGACTCGATGTGGGAACAGTACAACGCTTGAAAGCCCAGGAAACCCCATATTGTTACTTTTGATGTCCAGTGCACTGACCTTTTGACCATTCTGACCCCAGATTTGCATAATTTAAAAGACACATCTTCGTTCAAGGGTTAAATCTATATGCATGCATATGTGATTCTACGTTGAAAGGATAAGTGTTTAGGAACCGGAAACCATATTGCTACTTTGTTGTACTAGTGTGTTTGACCTATTGACCTTAAATCTTCATCCATGGATAGGATCATATGCATTGATATAGTAACTCTAGGTTGGAAAGGCTAAAAACTTTATTGCCTGGAAAAAAACATTCTGTTTACAACGGAAAGATAGACATCCAGATTCCAATACCCACCCCCCCCCCTTCCCAAACTTGTTGGGGGGGGGGTATAATTAGATCAAAGACTCCATGTTCATTCCCAAATTATTCATTCATTTTAAAATTATATGATATAGCATTACTGGAGACCTGTTTTTCAAATGTTATCATATAAAACACTATGTACCAAGTTTGGCCCACCCTTAGGGGTCAGAACCACTACCCTGGGATCACCAGATTTATAATTTTTTGCGTGAGGCCTTCCTGCTCTATATCACTATGCATTTAGTTTCTCTTATTACATGTGTGGTTGTAAAGAAGAATTTGGAAATTGGTCACTCCCCAACCCCAGGGGTGCAAAAGACCTGGGAATTTACAACAATTATGTGCCCCTTGTCCCAATAGATGCTTATACCAAATTTTGAAAAAAATTGGACTGGTAGTTATCAAGAAGTTACAAAATGTTCAATTTGTTAACACATTTCATCAAACCATTTCCGCCCCACCCTAATACCAAACCCCTACCCCTAGGGTCACGAAATTTAGGAATTATAATAGAAAACTCCCTGCTCATTCCAAACATCCATTTGTTTTAATTTACTGTCAATTAGATTAAAGAAGATGTTTTTCAAATTTACACATATAAATGTGTACCAGTTTGGCCCCGGTCCTGGGGTCAGAACCCCTTACCCCGGGATCACCAAATTTACAATTTTGGTAGAGGCCTTCCTTGTCACATCACTATTGCATTTAGTTTCTCTCAGGGCATGTCGGGTTGTAAAGAGAAGGTTTTCTTGAAATGGTCATTTTGGGCAGTGTTTGCCCCCCGCTCCCGAGGGTGCAAAGACCTGCAATTTACAATTTTAAGTGCCCTTGTCTTAAAGATGCTTCATACCAAATTGAAAAGAATTGGACTGTAGTTATCAAGAAGTTTAAAAATGTCAATTGTTAACACATTTCATCAATGACCATTTCGGCCCCACCCTAATACCAAAACCCCTACCCCAGGGTCACGAAATTAAAATTATATAATAGAAAACTCCCTGCTCATTCCAACATCCATTTAGTTTTAATTTACTGTCAATTAGCATTAAAGAAGATGTTTTTCAAATGTTTTAACACAATTACACTATGTACCAATTGGCCCCGTCCTGGGTACAGAACCCCTACCCCGGGGGATCACCAAATTTCAATTTTGGTAGAGGCCCTCCTGCTCTACATCACTATGCTTTAGTTTCTCTCAGGCATGTGCGGTTGTAAAGAAGAAGATTTTTGAAATTTGGTCACATTTTGGGCAGTTTTTGCCCCGCCCCCAGCCTCAGGGGTTGCAAGAGAACCTGAAATTACAATTTAAGTGCCCCTGTGTCCAAAGATGCTTCATACCAAATTTGAAAAGAATGGCTTGGTAGTTATCAAGAAGTTAAAATGTTCAATTGTTAACGGAGACGCACGGACGACGGACGAAGACCAATTGCAATAGGTCACCTGAGTTACTAAGGTGACTAACAAGAGGCCCACAGCCTTAACGGTCACCTGAAGTATCATATCCCAATACGGGGGTCTCATATTTGCATTTTTAAGTCTCACTAGCGTGTTCAATATTTTACATCTCTATCAAAATATGCATACTGATCCTACTCAAATACACAAGACAATTATCATTTCAATCTCACAAATGGTTGTTGTTAACCGTTCAAAAATTTTTAAAAGAAAACCATACTGCAACTTGTAATGCCCAGTGAGCTTGACCTTTTGAACCCAAATTTAATAGTAGATCATCTTCGACCCATGGGTAGTTTGGTATAATGTATTGATATGATTACTCATGTTGAGAAAAAAAAAAAAAAAAAAAGTACAATGCTGAAAGCCAGAAACCATATTGTTTTACTTTGGATGTCCAGTGCACTTGACCTTTGGACCATTTGACCCCAGATTTTGATAAAGAAATCTTCGTTTCAGGGGTAATCTTATTGCATGATATGCGTGATTCTACGTGGAAAGGATTAATGTTTAGAACCCGGAAAGGCTAACCTTTAATTGCCTGAAAACATTCTGTTTACAGACGGAAAGATAGACATCCAACCAGTATCCCCCCCCCCCTCCCAAACTTGTTTGGGGGGGGGGGTATAATTAAGACCAAAGGCTCCCATGTTCATTTCCAAATATTCATTTCTTTAAAATTTAAATATGAATTAGCATTACTGGAGATGCTTTTCAAATGGTTTACATATGTAAACACTATTGTACCAAGTATGGCCCCACCCTGGGGGTCAGAGCCACTACCCTGGGGATCACCAGATTTATAATTTTATGGTAGAGGCCTATCCTGCTCTATATCCACTATGCATTTAGTTTCTCTTAGACATGTGTGTTGTAAGAAGAAAAGATTTTTTGAAAATGGGTCACTCCCCCCCCAGTGCCCCAGGGGTTGCAAAAGACCTGAAACTTTACAAATTATGTGCCCTTGTCCCAAAGAGGCTTCTACAAATTTGAAAAGAATTGACTGGTAGTTATCATGAGAAGTTAAAAATGTGTCAGTTAACACATTTCACAATGACCATTTTGGTCCACCCATAATTCCCTAGGATCACGAAATTTACAATTATTATAGAAAACTCCCTGCTCATTCCAAACATCCATTTTTTAATTTTACTGTCCAATTAGGCATTAAAAAGAAGGATGGTTTTTCAAATGTTTTACACAAATAATTGTGAAATTTTCTACGTTGATCCTAGGATTTAGGGTGGACAAAAATGGTCCATTGATGAAATTGTGTTAACTGAACATTTTTAACTTCTTCATGTAACTACCAGGTCCAATTCTTTTCAAATTTGGTATGAAGCCTCTTGGGACAGGGGCACATAATTGTAAATTTCGGCTTTTGCACGCCTGGGGCCTGGGGGGGAGTGACCAATTTTCAAAAATCTTCTTCTTTACAAACCACACATGTCTAAGGAGAACTAAATGCATAGTGAGTATAGAGCAGGAAGGGCCTACTACCCAAAATTATAAATCTGGTGATCCCCAGGGTAGTGGCTCTGACCCCAGGGGTGGCCATACTTGCGTACAATGTGTTTATATGTAACATTTTGAAAAGCTTCTCCGAGTAATTGCTATTTCATATTAATTTTAAAATGAAATGAATATTGGAATGAACATGAAGCCTTTGGTCTTAATTATACCCCCCCCCCCCACAACAAGTTTTGGGAAGGGGGGGGATACTGGAATCTGGATGTCTATCTTTCCGGTCTGTAAACAGAATGTTTTCCAGGGCATAAAGTGTTAGCCTTTCCGGGTTCTAAAGCAATTATCCTTTCACGTAGACACCATATCATGCATATAGATTACCCCTGAAACGAAGGATGTTCTTTATCAATCGGCGGTCAAATGCGTCAAAGGTCAAGTTGCACTGGACATTCAAAGTAACAATATGGTTTCTGGGCTTTACAGCATTGTACTCCACATTGAGTAATCATTTCATACATGTATACAAACTACCCATTGGGTCGAAGATGATCTCTATTAATTGGGGTCAAAAGGTCAAGCTCACTGGGCATTAAAGTGCAGTAGGTTTTCTTTTAAAATTTTTTGATACGGTTAACACACCATTTGTTGAGATTAAATGATAATTGTTTGTGTATTGATAGGAATCATATGCATATTTTGAAAGTATGATAACATATGAACACAGCCTAGTGAGACTTAAAAAATGCAAATATGACGACTCCCCGTTGGGATATTTGATACTCAGGTGACCGTTAAGGCCTGTGGGCCTCTTTAGGTCACCTTAGTAAACTCAGGTGACCTATGCAATTGGTCTTCGTCCGTCGGTCGCTTGCGTCGTCCGTTAACCAATTGAACATTTTTTAACTTCGTTTGATAAACTACCAGCCCAATTCTTTTTCAAAATTTGGTATGAAGCATCTTTGGACAAGGGGCACTTAAATGTTAAATTTCAGGTCTCTTGCACCCCTGAGGACCTGGGCGGGGCAAATAACTGCCCAAAAGTGACCCAATTTTACAAACCTTTCTTTACAACCGCACATGCCTGAGAGAACTAAATTGCATAGTGATGTAGAGCAGGGAAGGCCTCTAAACCAAAATTGAAATTGGTGATCCCGGTAGGGTTCTGACCCCAGGACGGGGCCAAACTTGGTACAAGTGTATATGTGTAAAACATTTGAAAAAACATTCTCTTTAATGCTTATTGACAGTTAATTTAAAACTAAATGGATGTTGGAATGAGCAGGGAGTTTTTTATATTATTTTAAATTCGTGACCCTAGGGGTAGGGTTTTGTATAGGGTGGGCCGAAATGGTCATTGATGAAATGTGTTAACAATTGAACATGTTATAACTTCTTGTAAACTACCAGTCCAATTTTTTCAAATTTGGTATATGAAGATCTTTTAGGAAAGGGGCACTTAAATTGTAAATTGCAGGTCTCTTTGCCACCCCTCGGGAGCGGGGCAAAAACTGGCCAAAAGTGACCAATATTTTCAAAACCTTCTTCTTTACAACCGCACATGGCCTGAGAGAAACTAATGCATAAGTGATGTAGAGCAGGAAGGCCTCTACCAAAATTGTAAATTGGTGATCCCCGGGGTAGGGGTTCTGACCCAGACGGGGCCAAACTTGGGTACAATAGTGTATATGTGTAAAACATTTGAAAAACATCTTCTTAATTGCTATTGACAGTAAATTAAAACTAAATGGATTGTTTGGAATGAAGCGGGAGTTTTTCTATATAATTCTAAATTTCACGTGACCCTAGGGGGTAGGGGTTTTGGTATATAGGGTGGGGCCTGAACTGGTCATTGATGAAAATGTGTTAACAATGTAACATTTTAACTTTTGATAAACTACCAGGTCCAATTCTTTTCAAATTTGGTATGAAGCATCTTTGGGACAAGGGGCACTAATTTGTAATTCCAGGTCTTTTGCACCCCTGGGGTGGGGAGTGACCAATTTTCAAATTCTTCTTTTACAACCCACACATGATAAGAGAAACTAAATGCATGTGATATAGAGCAGGAAGGCCTCTACCAAAAATTATAATCTGGTGATCCAGGGGTAGTGGTTCTGACCCCTAAGGTGGGCCAAACTTGGTACATAGTGTTTATATGTAAACATTTGAAAAACATCTCCAGTAATTGCTAATCATATTAATTTAAAATGAAAATGAATATTTGGAGATGAACATGGAGTCTTTGATCTTAATTATACCCCCCCCCCCAACAAGTTTGGGAAGGGGGGGGGGTGTATTGGAATCTGGATGTCTATCTTTCCGTCTGTAACAGAATGTTTTTCCAGGCATTAAAGTTTTAGCCTTTCCACCTAGAGTTACCATATCATGCATATGATCTATCCATGGATGAAGATTTAAGGTCAAAGGTTCAACACACTAGACAACAAAGTAGCAATAGGTTTCCGGATTCTAAAGCATTATCCTTTTCACGTAGAAATTCACCATATCATGCATATAGATTACCCTTGAAACGAAGATGTTCTTTTAAATATCAAAATCTGGGGTCAAATGGTCAAAGGTCAAGTGCACTGGACATCAAAGTAACAATATGGGTTTCTGGGCTTTCAGCGTTGTACTTTCCACATCGAGTCATCATATCATACATGTATACAAACTACCCATGGGTCGAAGAATGACTCTATTGGATTTGGGTCAAAAGGTTCAAGCTCACTGGGCATTAAAGTTGCAGTATGGTTTTCTTTTAAAAATTTGAACGTTAACAACACCATTTGTGAGATTGAAATATAATTGTCTTGTATATTTTGAATAGGAATCATATGCATATTTGAAGATGATAACATATGAACAACAGCCTAGTGAGACTTAAAAATGCAAATATGAGACTCCCCGTATGGGATATGATACTCAGGTGACCGTTAAGGCCTGTGGGCCTCTTGTTTTATGTATCAATTATTTTTTTTCTTTTCGAATCCTTATTCATCTATATTTTCATATATATCAATAAGCAAAACCATCGCTGCTTACGAGTAGCGCGCTGCTTGGTTCCTCCCTCCACAATCTCGTACGTGACAGCTTGGTCCTCGAGTAGTGTTGTCTGGGTGCCCATAATCTTCTAAATCACTCTCAACAACTTGCTCATTTGGGTGATGTCAACAGATACGTTCGAATGACTGCTCAGTGTTCTGGTGAATGTATTATTAGTACCTAGTCATCTAGTTACCTGGCACGGGCAACTTAGTAATCCCCGTACCAGGTCACTAGATGACTAGGTAACGAATTTACTCCAACCTATGACCTATTATGATAATATGCATTAGGCTATTGCACACCAGGCCCCGGAATCATGAGTCAAAATTTCAATCACCTGTAATATGTTCAATACTTTTTAAATGATATCTCTTAATTTGCAAACAAATGAAACTTTTATGAAGCAATAATGAATAACAATATTTTTTTTGGAAAGATAGGACTTCACAATAATTTTATTGCAATATTCAGATTTTGACTTAAGCTTAAGATGTTTTCATGACCCCGGGGCCAGAACTGCAGACAACACCATACCATAAATATCCCTGTTTGATTCCAGGAAAGGAAAGGAAATACAATCCTATAACGTAACCAATTCATTTATGTGCTTCATTTAAAGGTTTTTTGAAGAAGATATAAAATCCAAATAGAAACAATTAAAACATTAAGAGATATAGATATACATCAGTAAACAGATATCACAGTCTATTCAAATATTGATCTTGATGAACACAGAACAGGCAAAACATAGCACAAATCACTACAAACTTCACAGTTATTATTTTGATTTGTTTGTGCTGAAGTTTATTGTGCATCTGTGGAAAGCTGGATAATTTGCCTGGTCTGGACACTCAAAACCTGGTTTTTGTTTGAGATTGTAGACTATGATCTCAGTTAAAGTCACCAAAGAGACCCGAAATGTTGATTCCCTGCAATTCGGCAACCGCTTCATTGATGACCATGTTTCTGAGGTAATGGCACCAGGCTACTATTTCCAACTCTCTGATTTGTTCCGATATCGCATTCATAGACGACCACAGGGTGGATCGAGAAGACTTAATGTACATCATGCAAAAGCTAATGGTCAGATCGCTCTGACAATTGGTACACGATGTATCTTGGTCTAAGGAAGTCCCCACTGAAATCGGTAGCGATCCGGATCCTGCATCCAGAGAACTTCAGTGATCCATGGCGGAGGTCTGCCATCTGTGGATTTGTCTGTTAGCAACTTCATGCAAACACGAATAGTGAGATCGCTTTGACAATTGGTATATAATGTTTCTTGGTCTAGGAAAGGCCTCATTAATTTTGGTTGGCGATCCGATCCAGGATCCAGAAGACTTTAATGTAACCATGGCGAAAGTATGCAATCTCTGATTGCTCTTGTGTTGTAAATATTTTATGTGCGTTTGAGAGAACCTCTATTTAGACAGTACTAGCCGGTGTTATATTTTCCGGAAGAGGATTTGTTTTTACTATTAATCATGAATATGCATTAGGTATTGGAGGGTTGTTAATATTTCAATCGGTATTTTAAACAGATGACCCCACTGATTGGTGATAAGCGTTTTAAACGATTACCGATATTACGCGCTGCGACACCCTCTGCCTTCACTAGACAAAAGGGATTCAATGGACAAGGCAATCGTTATAATCGCGATTTTATCAACATTAAAAGGTAAGATATCATTTTACATTTTTTTTTCATGTAGTATTAATTCATTTTCCTTCCTATAGAAAGGACAGGTTATCCGAACATTGACAATCAATACAGTTTGTCATTCAATTCTTCTCTCTGTTCTCCCATCGACTGGGCTACGAATCAGAGAGGGGAGGATGGAAAACAGAGCGCTGAAGTGACCAACGACACTGACAATTGGATTATTCAGATGCCTTGTCCCTTTCTCTGGACAAAAGAAAAATACTGTTAATTTCTAACAGTTACGAAACAGAAAAAATGTGTACAATAAGATACTTTGTTGGATAGATTTCTCTCGATGACTTTTCGTCTTTTAAAGATTGAAACAACTGTTTATCAATGTTTTAAAAACGACACAAGGATTGAAGATGTTTACCAATCTATTACTTAATATTTCCAATTTACTGCTTGCATCTTTGATATTGTACATATGAGGTGAAGTCGGTAAGCTACAATAGATTGTTACTTTGGTTGGTAATTAGGCGTGTGAAAATACTAAATACCCTGAAGTAGCAAAAGTGAGAGTTAAAGATCCTAGCCAGTGCAATTTTCGTAATAGCAGCTTCAATACGGTGTGAAGTAAACAGTTAAATTTTGTTTATGTTTTAGCGGTTGCCTTTTTGATCTCAAAAAGGAATACCGTAAGTTTAGATTTTTTTTTAATAAATAAGATATGTATGTTAGTTTCTCCAATCCGTAAATTTAGTATTGAATCCCATATACAAGTGAATTTGTAGATAAATTATCGCAGAAGAAACGGCAGTAAGTACATTAATTTTGCATCACATATTCCCTGGAAGTTCAAAAAGGCCGACATTCTCAGGGGGATATGTATGTAGTAGCCATTAACGATATAGAAATCCATTAAGGATAAATTTTACATCATTAAACTCTGTTAATAATCTTCCAGAAGACCACGGAAGAAACTGTTCTTCTAGATAACATCTTTTAAAAATAAACTTACAAAACCCACAAGACTTAAAACAATACCAAATTATATAATTATGATAATCGTCGATTAAACATACGTATTGTCAGCTTCGCAATCAGGTCGTAATCGTAATGAACAACGTCTTATCAATAGATTTGTTGGCCTATTGGCTATCGTTGCCGTTTCTTCATACAATATCCACGTTTCAATGAACAAAGAAGATAGGCTCCTAAACCAATTTTTAAAGTTCTCTTATCGACATCCCTCTAACAACAGAAGTACTGTTGAATGGTTGTCGTTGGTGAATCTTTTAATACTAATTCAAAATATTTGATATAGTGCATTTCTTCATTGGAAATTGTTAAAGGTTCAGTACTTGGTACTACTATTAAATTATACATACATTGTATTATTGTTCAAAATGCAAATATAATCAGTGCCTCACGGTATGAGCAATACATGTTTTTGTTTGATTTTGTTATATTCCAAAACCGGCACCCATTGCATCCCCTTTCATTTACCTCTTAATCTATTTATGTAATCTCTATATCTTTTTCTAATTATCCTATGTTATTTTCATGCAATATGTATTAATTTTGTGATAAACCAACCTATTAACCAATGGAGAGGGCTTACATAGGCATTGCGCCTGCTGCCCAATCCAATCTATGTATGTACAATTTATATATAGATACATGTATGAATAAAATACGCTTTGAAATTTTGCATTAATGATGATGGTGATGAAAAATGTATTGATTCTATGAATTATGGGTTGTATTTGCGGATTGTGTGTTGGTTTCAATAACTAACAAAGTTTAGTGAAATCTTAATTGTAAGAGGGAATTTCTTTCTGAAAACAAAATTATTACATTTACTTCGGTCTCGTACTTATTACAAAATGTAATTTATACCATAAACATTAAAAAAGAAAAAAAAAGAATAAAGAAAGAAAAGTTGAAAATTCTCATTTAGAATGTATACCTGATTCTGTCCTCGAATGGATTTCACCAAACATTTTGAATCTTAAAACTTCATTGACTCTTGAAAGTTAGCTTGAAAATATGGGGTGGCAAGGGTATCCTTTGTGGTTGTTTATTTTTGACAATGGAAAGGTATTTGCTATCATTTAAAATAAGTTCAACTTCAAATAAATCCTTATATACTTTCTATATTTTCAGATATTTATTTTGATTTTTTTTTAATATATATGTTTACCATTTTTACATAGACGTTTCACAAAAACGTGTTTGATAGAATTTTTTGAGTTACAGAATATTATGAGATAACATGCAACATTTCTCTATTGTACAAATACGTCAAGGAATATTTCACTATACCTTACAAACATATTTATTTGCAAGTATCCTTTGGCGTGTAGATTCACATTTATACCCCCTTCATCCGGAGAGAGAAGGGTTTGTAGGGGGTTGCAATCAGGAAACAATTTTACAGCATCTGAATGCATGTATATAAGGAAAAATCTTTTTCTATAGAACAACAGTTGTGATTGATTCTGTTCATAGCGTCTACAGGTAGTGCAATTTTAAGTTTGTTCACATCATGACCCCGGGATGTAGGATGGGACCTCTACGGGGGATCACTATTAAGTGGTGACCGACATTGTCATGTATTTCTCATAATACCAGGTTTAATAAGCATCATCAAGAAGTGCAGATTTATTAGAATATTGGCTCTGTAGAGGTAAAATAAGACCAGACTGGTATCAAATTGATACTTAGTACTTAATTATGTTCATGCAAAATTAATTTTATTGGATGGGGTCAAAAGCATGATCTGCAGGCGTTCTTTGGCGCTTTCGTCAATGTTTCTTGCTATGAATTGGTCGAGACAATCTCAGCACGGTATAATGTAGCATGTGCCTTGGTTATAGTCACAGTCATCTTGCACCAGTTCCCATATCTCAGCTGAGAAGAGTTTGCTTATGAATGATGTAATCTAGAGCCAATATTTTGTTGAGTCTAGTCTAAATATGAAGATACTTAATAAGAATCAAGAAAAATTGCGAGATTGATGAGGCCTCTTTAATGATCGCATGTAAGATTTTCATTGCGAAAATATAAAATTCCAAGAAAATGATACCGCATTTTGTGATAATCTTTCCCCTTGCCATTCATTGGGAGAGGGGATATAATAACGGACCGTATGTTGTGGGCCAATGTGTGTGTGGGAGTGTGTTATATGAGCTTGTAGACACTGTACACGCCACATATATGGTTTGCTGGATTTATTTGATACTTCATATACCGGGTATTATGTAGCGGGAAATTTCTTCTCTCGACATTTTTGTAGTCACGTGGTAAAATTAAGAAAAATCCCTAAAGTATGTTTACCACTTTAATTCTAAAATAGATTAAATGCTTCGATGTGTCGCTATGTCAAGTTGGAGGCCAGAGCTAGATCTTTTAATAAATTCTGACTGATACGAATACATACAAGATAAGTTTGATGCCAAAGCATTAAATCGGCCGCTAAAATTTGTCAATATTCTAAGCTTTTCCCCCAAAACAAAACACATACATAAATGACCAACATGCTCAAGATTGTTCCGATAGTTATTCCACGCCCTTCCACATTGAAATCATACATCGCCCATGCATAAAGCAAATTGCACCATCATGATGATATGCAAACAGAGCCAAAGATAAATTTACACTCTTGAATGTCAAAAAAGTGCAGAAATCAATCATGCATGAATGTAAACAAAATGAAAGGTATACGAGGATCTATGTCACATGATGATGGCGGTATCATCCGCTGGACTGATTATATTTAATGCAAATCTGATTTACAGGTTGAGATTTACGTGAAGCATCAATCAAAATATATATAAATCAATATATTTGAAGCTGTAGCATATTTCAAACCAAAATACCCTTGGATTTTATCTAGAGATCATTACCGAATCAATATCTGAAACCGCATAATGAATTGCTTCTACAATGCCATTTTGGGAGTAATTGTAAAAATTTCGTATAAAATCGTAAATTCATAATATTCGTTGAGTGATGAACAGAATGAAATGCATTGATTGCAGTTAAATATACATATTTCTAATTTTTTTTTATTCAGAACTTTTACACATATTATTAATGAAGAATCACTTTCTCGGAACATTAAAACAAAGACTTCCCATCTCCCCCATGCGCACATTTTAACCCGGGAAACAAAATTGCGGCAAGTAATACCCTTGCTATGTAGAGCAACAAGGGAATAACCAATCAATAAAAGAATTAAACTTAATTTGGTTCTCAATTTCCTCTATATACTTCCTGAATACTTATCTCATACTTACATAGTTTGTGTAATTTGGGAAACCAAATTAAGTTTATTTCTTTTTATTTGGAATAAATTTTAAAAGAAAGTTTAGTATGGGTTGATATGATTTATTATTTCTGCCTGACCTTGATGAGTCAAATTTTAACGATTGGAATGCATACTTGTTAGGAGGAAACTTGCTTATGAATTTGTCAAATTCTGTCCTTAAGGTTCTTAAGCGGAATTCTCGTAAAAGAATTAACATGTAAAATATATATCCTAAAACTGCTGTGTCCATAACACTGATCTCTCTTCTT
>CAJDSM010055567.1:2385-12514 GCA_903981925.1 Ostrea lurida | reverse complement strand
AATGGTTATATGAGGAAAATCTCTGGAGACTATTATTTAGATCAAGCAAAATGGAGAAGACAAAAAAACAATAAAGATAAAGTCTTGGGCTATGTATGAATGCAATAAATAATAAATAAATAAATTATATTGATCTAGTGTCCAGGAGATCGTAACTGGTGAAAAACCTTATCAGAACAAATAGGTCATTTTAGAGGACCTGGATGTAGTTGCCAAAGGTCCTTGCGGCGTTCGTCAAAAAGAGAATCACGAGGGTCTACAGTAATTAAAACCGCAAAAATTCCTGAAAGAAAGTGTGGACAGTTAGGACAAAAAAAAAAAAAAAAAAAAAAAAAAAACAAAAAATAAAAAAAGAAAAAAAAAAAAAAAAAAAAAAATATAAAAATAGAAAAAAAAAAAAAAAAAAATACAAATTAGTAAACAAATGAAAAAAGAAGATATATATATTAATATTCTGGTCAAAATATCTTTATCTAAATGTGATGGTTAATAATAAAAAAAAAAGAAAATAAAATAAAAAAAAAAAAAAAACAAAAAAATAATTCACCAGATAGTACAGAAAAAATATGAAATTCCTCCAATATTGAATGAAAAGACACCCCCCCCCCTCCTCCAGTAAATTACATTCTCTTTGTATACGATTTGTATAATAAAGCTAAATTTTAATTTCCTCCCTAATTTTTCGCACTGTATTCCTACTTGCATGGTAGTATACGCTGTATGTAGTCACCTATACGCTTGAACTTTCGTGACGACGTAACCTTTGTAATGGGTATTGTGTTAATTACCCGTGTTTTGATAGCAACATTTCGCCAGCGCATTGTGTATTTCACAATCCTTTTAGAAGATTAAACTTTTATTAAAGGCCACCGAGATGTTACATCTCCCAAAAAAATCGAGTCACTTGGGCGCGACTTTGTGCTGTCATCCGTGTTTCTGTATTGTACATACATGTAATTTGTGCCGATAGTATATTAATTTTTTTACCTGGGGTCATATATGCCCGGTTTTGAGATATATTCAATATTTTTTATAAGAGCCGCTTTTGTATCATTTAGTCCTAATCTTGTTTTTTCAGAACATACACCAATTTATCATGAATATTGATTTTCTTATGAATATAGTACAGGTATACTCATAGTGCGGGATCTATCGTATTCAAGACAGCGTAAACGTTGCATGCGAAAATGTACATTGTAATTTAAACAGGTTTGATGAGGGTGAATTTCACTCCCGGGGGGGGGGGGGCTTCTCAACCTATAACCTTTGGGTACAGACGTCCCGCTGAGATTTCAAAACCACCCCCCTAAATATATTCAATATTTTTGAAACCATACCATCATATATTTCTCCTGTTGAAAAATTCTGACCCACATCATAATATTTTATACCCGAAATGTGTTGACAGTCTATTCATTGGTATAGTTGCGCCCCAGTTCAAGTAAGTGTATATTTGTAATTATTACCGGGTTTTTAGTTATTCGAGGAAGAAATCGAGAAAATGTTCCTAATATTTTATGATTACAACCTTATTAGAGAGAATTGAAACTCCAGCAAATAAATTGGCATATTGAAAAATTGTCTCCCGATTATAACAGAATTGATGAAAATGGCACCCCCATTGAATATATTTGATCTTGTTCAAAAAAAAAAAAAAAAAAAAAAGCGACCCATAACCCAGCGGCCACGTCTTGTTGTTTTATAGCCAAGTATATAATTGGAAGAGGTCCCCCCGGAGATTTCACTTTACAACCCTCTTGGCCACATACAACATATTACGTTCATTTTATTCACATCCAGCGCAAATTAAATTTTTCTTCAGAAAAATATACTAACCTGGCTAAAATTTCATCACAATCAACATGTACATATTTACTTTACATTATTCAGAGGGATAGACAATTGATGAAAAAAAAAAGAGAACTTGTGATGTGAAATCACGAGTGTAAACGTTTATAACCGTACGTTATATCACTAGAATTATTTATTTTTTATATCAAAACACGCCCAACATTCCACTGGTTTAGAGATATCTTGCTGTACCTCTCAATCAAATGACAAGTAGTGACCCCTCCACCTTCTAGGTCCGGCCATTTGAGATCAATTACACATACAGGTTATCCGAAGAGAAAGGGGAAGGGGAAAACCGTGTTGTTAATTTTGTTGATTAATTACAAAAATAAAGGAGGGTATAATTTTAAGTGGAACGTTGTCTAAGTGGTTGATTTTCATGAACGCTTACCAAAAAAGACTAGGGGCACTTAAAATACACAACCAATTCCCTACACCTTATATTACCGCAGTCAACGCGGAATACATATTCAGTTAAAAAATGTGACCTTTTTGACTTACTAAAAGTTGTTCCAGTTTTCACTTAAACGAGAAAAATCGGTCTCGGTATGGTTTGTCTGAAGTTAAATCTTTATTTTAATTTAATACCCTCCTAAAAGTTCACCCAGTCCAAATGAATATTGCTTAGCTGCGCGGGTCATTCGTTTAAGTAAATTTGATAAGCACGATATATTAAATGCGCATTACAGGTATCCGAACTTGCTTGATAGAAAATTATGAAATGCAATTTCAACTCTAACGCCCTGACAAAAATGTTGTTTGCTAATGGTATATAGTTTACATGTAACATGTTATCTACGCAGAGAATCAACCATACGCTTTTTATTCTAACCTGTGGCTTAAAAGCTTCATGTTATATATATGGTCTTCTGGGTCCGAAGTCGATCAAGTGCTCCCATATCTAAATTAAAAATTTGTATCTGGTAAAATTTAATACAGAAGAAATGTATCGTCATTAGATTATGCACATACATGTACATGCATTCCTCTTCAATTATAAACTTTAGGATATACGTGTTATGTATGATAAAGGATATTGCAACCCTTGATGTTATTTTCCATTAAAAGAATGTTTGCAATTTTTGTTTCGCAGTTAATACAAAATTTACGTTTCCGTCAAATTGCTCTAAATTACTACAAATTACAAACCATCAGTTTTCCTATTATCCGTGAAGATTACGTTTCTATCGGGTGTTTTGCGTTATATTCAGGTCTATCCGTGATACTAATCGTTTATGAGTTTTTTCCGGTTTATCAGTTTTTGCGGTATCTATATCGCGTATCGCTATCGATTCTGGTGTATCCTATTCGCGTATCGTGCGTGATCTATCCTATCGTTTATGTGCGTGAAGTCCAATCCTATCTATGCGTTGTATCGATGTTCTTTCCAGTTGTATCATGGTCAAGAATAACGTTGCGGGTACTGTACATCTATTCTTGAAAACCGAGTGTGGATCCTATAAGGAGTTTAAATATAAATTCTAAGCAGCACATCCGTTGTCATTCTAATTCATGTGGTTTAAAATGTCTGAGTTAGCACTTTTGAATTTCACATAATGATCTCTGTTACAGAGGAAATAAAGAATGTCTGTCTGTCTGTCTGTCTGTCTGTCTGCCTTGATGAACAAAGTCGACAAAAATTCCAACTCATACTCATGTATCTGCATATGCGCTATGTGTGCGAGAAGGATCTTGTATTGCGATTCAAATTTCTTTTTACATTGGATGTTGATCAATACCAATATTATTAGATTTTAATGACACGTTTTGGAACATACTGCAGAAAGCTAGAATTTAATATGATTGGTTGTGCAGAAGCACATTGACGCCACTTTTTAAATGGGGGAGGTTTGGGAACATCCGTATTGGATCCCTTTACATTTATTGCTTGTTAATTATACCTCTACTGATTTTTCACTATATAAGAGTAAATAGATATAATTTGCTGTTTCCCTGAAAACCGCGGAATAAAAAATATCTACTGGATTCCCATGCAAATACAGACATACTCTCCCGCCAAAAAGGTGCTAAGTGTTCCCGAATATGCGTTTGTGTTAGGTCAAAAGTAAAAGTTCAGATACGTTTCGAATGCAAATAGAAATGCGTCATAGTTTTTCGACCAATCATGGACTAGCGTTACGTATTGCGCTAACGCCTTATGTTATCGTCACAGTGCTTTGTAAACGTTGACCATTAGTAAACATGGCAACAATTTCAACGTCAATATTTAGGTTTCATGATTGAAAGGAAAGTGAATGGAAAATATGTAGATGTGTAAACGTTTACGAATCGTTGTCTGTGTTAGAAAACTTATAATGCACCCGAGAAAACATGGAATTATCAAATAAAAAAAAAAAAAAAAAAAAAACTAAAAGTTCCCTTTATTTACATTCATTGATAATTTTTCGTAAAATTTCTTTGCAACTGGCATTGTTTTCACCCCTGGCAGTGAATATATGTTTGTTTCTAGCTGTTTAGTACCGCCAGTTATCATTGCCAAATATGAAGGTGATGATGGTTAAGTGTGTATTTTCTATTCCGTTTTATGCAACGAAGGGTTCAACAATATGAGAATTTCGTTTGCCTTTCAATCTAGTTCATATTTATGTCCTAGAAATAATACCCAAATATATTCATTAAGCTTAACATATTTTTTTTTATTACCAGTATATCAAGTGATGAAGGTAATGATATTTATAACCTGCTAAATACGGACTACAATTATTTTCTGCAATTCACATGATCAAGCAACAGTGAACGTATTTTACTGTTTAAGGTCATACGCAGTCTCCAAAGAGATAGGTAACTCAGAAATCTCAAGCGATGATAACTTTGTGCAAACTTAGCATTCTTCCTTTCATGAACTCGTTGTACTCCCTCTTTTCCAAAACACAGGAAATATGGTCTGATTTTTTTCTCAAATAATATGTATGGGTACTATTGTTTTCATATTAAGAATATTTCTATAAAATAATATAAAGATAACGAACGCTTGCGTATGACTTCTTAAAACAAAGTAATCATCAGCTTCAATTACTTGATTGAATCATGTGAATTGCAGAAATAATGTGTAGTCCCGTATTTATCAGGTTATAAATATCATTCCTTCATCACTTGATATAACTGGGAATAACTAAAAAAATATGTTAAGCTTAATGAATATATTTTGGGTATTATTTCTAGGACATAAATATGACTAGATTGAAAGGCAAACGACATATTCTCATATTGTTGAACCCTTCGTTGCATAAAACGGAATAGAAAATACACCTTAACCATCATCACCTTCATATTTGGCAATGAATAACTGGCGGTACTAAACAGCTAGAAACAAACATATATTCACTGCAGCAGGGTGAAAACAATGCCAGTGCAACAAAAAATTTTTACGCGAAAAATTATACATGAATGTAAGTAAAGGGAACTTTTTAGTTTTTTTTTTTTTTTTTTTTATTTGATAATTCCATGTTTTCTCGGGTGCATTATAAGTTTTCTACAACAGACAACGATTCGTAAACGTTTACACGATCTACATATTTTTCCATTCACTTTCCTTTTCAATCATTGAAACCTAAATATTGACGTTGAAATTGTTGCCATGTTTACTAATGGGTCACGTTTACAAAGCACTGTGACGTAACAAATAGCGTTAGCGCAATACGTAACGCTAGTCCATGATTGGTCGAAAAACTATGACGCATTTCTATTTGCATTCGAAACGTATCTGAACTTTTACTTTTGACCTAACACAAACGCATATTCGGGAACACTTAGCACCTTTTTGGCGGGAGAGTATGTCTGTATTGCAGGGAATCAGTAGATATTTATTGGTGGTTTTCAGAGGAACAGCAAATTATATTATATTTACTCTTATAAGTGAAAAATCAGTAAGAGGTATAATTAACAAGCAATAAATGTAAGGATCTGCAATACGGATGTTTCCCCAAACCTCACCCATTTAAAAAAGTGGCGCAATGTGTGCTTCTGCACAACCAATCATATTAAATTCTAGCTTTCTTGCAGTATGTTCCAAACAGTGTGTCATTAAATCTAATAATATTGGTATTAGATCAAATCATCCAATGTAAAAAGAAATTGAATCGCAATACAAGATCCTTCTCGCACACATTAGCGCATATGCAGATACATGAGTATCGAGTTGGATTTTTGTCGACTTTGTTCATCAAGGCAGACAGACAGACAGACAGACAGACAGACATCTTTATTTCCTCTGTAACAGAGATCATTATGTGAAATTCAAAAGTGCTAACTCACAACATTTTAAACCACATGAATGTAGAATGACAACGGATGTGCTGCGCTTAGAATTTATATTTAAACTCCTTATAGGATCCACACTCGGTTTTCATAGAATAGATGTACAGTACCCGCAACGTTATTCTTTGGACATGATCCTCACGAAAGAACACGATACACGACGCACGATAGGATAGGATTCACGCACGATACGATAGGATACACGCACGATACGATAGGATACACGCACGATACGATAGGATAAACGCAAAACCTGATAAACGGGAAAAACTGATAAACGATTGTTCACGGATAGACCTGATAAACGCAAAACCCGATAAACGATCGTTCACGATAAACGGAGAAACCTGATGGGAAAGTTGTAAATTTAGTAGCAATTTAGACGGAACGAAATTTGTATTACTGCAACACAAAATTGCAAACATTCTTTTATGTGGAAAATAACATTCAAGGGTTGCAATATCCTTTATATTACATAACACGTATATCCTAAAGTTTCTAATTGAAAAGGAATGCATGTACATAGTATGTGCATAACTAATGACGATTACATTTTTCTGTATTAATTTTACAACGATCAAATTTTAATTAGATATGAGCATTGATCGACTCGGACCACAGCCATATATATAACATGAAGCTTTAGCCACAGGTAGAATAAAAGCGTATGGTTTGATTCTTCTCGTTATACATGTACATGTAAACATATATACCATTAGCAAACAACATTTTTGTCAGGGCGTTAGATGGAAATGCATTTATTAATTTCTAAGCAATCTTCGGATACCTGTAATGGCATTTAATCTGCTTTACAATTTACTTAAACGAAGACCCGCGCAGCGTCATAGCATATTCATTTGGAGCTGGTGACTTTTAGGGGTATTATAAATTAAAGATTTTAACTTCAGACAAACCTATAGGACGATTTTCTGAAGTGAAAACTGGAACAACTTTAGTATGCAAAAAGGTCACATTTTTACTGAATATTGTATTCCGGTTGACTGCGTTAATATAGGGTGTTGAGAATTGGTGTGTGTATTATTATAGCCCCTAGCTTTTTTGTAAAGCTCTTCATAAAATCAACGACTTATACAACGTTCCACTTTAATTATACCCCTCCTTTTATTTTGTACATTAATCAACAAAATTAACCCCGGTTTCCCCCCTTTCTCCTTCGGATACCTGTATGTGTAATTGATTCAAATGGCGGACCTAGAAAGGGGAGGGGTCACTCTTGTCATTTTGATTGAGAGATACATGCAAGATATTCTTAAACAGTGGATTTGGGCGTGTTTTGATATAAAAATAATTCTAGTTGATATAACGTCCGGTATAACGTTTACATCGTGTTTTTCACAAGTTCTCTTTTTCTAATGTCTATCATCTGATAATGTAAAGTAAATATGTACATGTGATTGTGACTGAAATTTTAGCCAGGATTAGATACATATTTCGATGAAAAAAATTAATTCGCTGGGATGTGAAATAAAATGAAGTAATATTGTGTATGTGGCAAGAGGGTTGTAGTGAAATCCCGGGGGGACCTCTTCCTATATAATTGCTATAAAACACAGACGTGCCGCTGGTATGGGTCGCTTTTTTTTGACAAGTCAAATATATCAATGGGGGTGCCATTTTCATCTATTTCTGTTATATTCATGGTAGACAATTTTTAATATGCCAATTTATTTGCTGGAGTTCATTCTCTAATAAGGTTGTAATCATAATAATTTAGGACAATTTTTCTCGAAATATAACTAAAACCCGGGTATAATTAATAAATATACACTTACTTGAATGGGGGGCAACTATACATAGAATAGACCTGTCACAATTTCGGGTATAAAATATATTGATTTGGGTCAGAATTTTCAACGGAAATATATGAATGGGTATTGGTTTCAAAAATATTGAATATATTTAGGGGGGTGTTTGAAAATCTCAGCGGGACGTCTGTACCACCAAAGGTTATAGGTTGAGACCCCCCCCCCCCCCGGGAGTGAAATTCACCGCTCATTCAACTGTTTAAAATTACATGTATTTTCGCTGCACGTTTACGCTGTCTTGAATACGATAGATCCCGCACTATGAGAAATTCCTGTATCTAATATTCATAAGAAATCAATATTCATGTAAATTGGTATGTATTCTGATAACAAACAACACAATTAGACACAAATGAACAAAAAGCGGCTTTTTAAAAATATTGAATATCAAAACCGGGCATATATGACCCAGTAAAAAAATTCCAATATACTATCGGCACAAGTACATGTATGTACAAATAAGAAACACTGATGACAGCACAAAGTCGCGCCCAAGTGACTCGATTTGTTTTGGGAGATGCAAACCTCTCGTGCCTTTAATAAAATTTAATCTTCTAAAAGGTGTGAAATCAATGTCGCTGGCGAATAGTGTGCTATCAAAACACGGGTAATACACAATACCCGATTACAAGACCGCGCCACAAAGTTCAGCGTATAGTTGATACATACAGGTATAATACACATTGCAAGTAGAATACAAGTGCGAAAAATATGTGGGAGAAAATTAAAATATGCCTTTATTAAATCGATATACAAAGAGAATGTAATTTACTGGAGGAGGGGGGGGGGTGTCTTTCAAATTGGAATTTTCTTATTCTCTAGTTAGACTTAAATACAAAATTTAATCATTGTTACATTTGTACTAAACAACCAACGTCACCACTCAGGAAATTTTCGCGGTCTTCTAATTACTGTAGACCCCTCGATTTCTTTGACGAACACGGCGCCAACTCCCCAGGTCTTAAAATGATATTGTTCGGGATAGATGTTCACCATCTCTGGACCAGACAATAATATTTATTATCTATTTATTTATTGCATCTTAATCAATAGCCAGCTTTTATCTTTAATTGTCTTTGTGTCTTTTCCTTCGATTTCCCTAAAAATAGTCCCTGAGCAGAAAACACGTTTGTTCCCCCCCACGGGGGAATTTGCAGACCAACTTTACCTTAAAAGTACACAATGTTCAATTAGAGAAACATTTTATAAGCCATGTTTGCACTCTGGCGTTGGGGCGTTTGGGCGTTAACGGGGATTTTCAAAAAAACGTTTTCACCCATGGCAACATTGCGCTATCACATGCTTCAAACAGTTATGAATGCCACATCATCTTGGTTCATTGTTCAACTATAGCAAACATCAGAGTTGGTAACCAAATGAAAGCATATGAATTGTACTTTTATTTGATACCATTATATATGTAAATTAGCTCATTTGCATAATTCATGAATATTAATATGATTTTCATTAAAAAATTTGATGTTTTTATGCTATAATTTTTACATTACTGAATAGAACAGAACATTGGTTTCTTCCCGCGGGAATTTTGCAAAACCAATTATTCGCCTTAAAAGTCATTGTATTAGCAACATTTTAGCCATGTTTCACTCTTGGCTGTGGGGCGTTTGGGTGTAACAGGGATTTAAAAAACGTTATCATGACAAACATTTTGCTATCACACTTCAAAATTTATGATATCTTATCTTGCGTTCATTTTCAACTTAGAAAACATCAGAGTGGTACCCAGAATGAAAGCATATGAATTTGTTACTTTTATTTGATACATTTATATGTAAATTAGTCAATTTGGCATATCATTGAAATATTTAATCATTTTCAATAAAATTTGATAGTTTTATTGCCTATAATTTTAACATTATGGAACAGAACATTGAAACATGTTTCTATCCTCGCTAGGCGAAATATTCTATTGAGCCAAACTTTCCCTTAAAGTTACATTGTATCAGTAACATTTAAAGCCATGTTGGTTTGCACTCTGGCTGTGGGGCGTTTGGGTGTCACAGTGAATTTATATTACGGTTACCATTAAGCAAACCTTTACTTGTTCCACATTTCAAACATTCTATAATGACCTGTTAATATCTTCGTTAGTTTCCCACCTAGAAGTTACACCCTCATAAGAACGGAGCAATACCTCCATCTCCCTTCCCTTT
>CAJDSM010055559.1:0-17855 GCA_903981925.1 Ostrea lurida | reverse complement strand
GAAAGTCATGTCAATTGACCTCCATCGTGGAGTTAATAAATGGCTTTTGTAATTTACTTATATGTATCAATTGAGATTTCATTTTATCATGCAATTGAAGCTAAACTACAATAATGTCAGGTATAACCCAACAATGCACTTGTTGAATCTAAAATTTGATATAACCATTGTTTATCCTTCATTTGGAGAATTAAAGAAGGATTTAGGTTTTATCTCGACGACTTTGTAGACCCCGGTAAGCAACGTAACTCGCGGCGAGTGTGGATATGTTACTATATGGAATATAAATAAATTAGGAAAATCCATCAAACAACTAATTCATAGATCAAAGCTTTTAATCAAAAAAGATAGGAATGGTAGCCACCCCCCCCCCGAAATAGACAAAGCAGAAGGGGGATTTTCCAACCAAAAATAAGACCTAAATAGAACAATCATAAAAATATCTACACATGCTTCCCAACAGAACTGCCGATATTGCCTTCGATCAAAATTATTCAACAAGTATATTACAGCACATGCAGCTTGAAGAAGGAGAAGACATCACTTAAAATAACTTGTAAGGTTTCAAACAAGAGATACTCATCGGGCAAAAGGAACAATCCGACGTTTTTCGAGATAAACTTCCCTTTGTATAAGTTTCTATAGACAGCCCTTAACCGAGACACAGTATACATGATCTTTCACCAAAGCATGACCACCTGTGAAATCCCACTAGTATTACTGACAATAAGCCGAACTTCTAAACCATAAATGTAATACCTTTTACATTAATCTATATTTTGAACATGTTACACAACTTCATGTTTGAAAAATGTTAGTGAAAGTCGTATAAGAAAAATAAACAAATTAAATAAAGAATGAATAAAAATAAATTTAAAAAATAAATCCCAACTACATCCCATTGGAAATGCGCAATTCCCTCATGAGCTTCGAATTATAGAGATTACTAACCTTTCCTTGCAAATTTATGAATGTAATGAAACGCTTTGCTACCTGGGGGCTTCATTTTATTTTGGGACATTACCAGTTGGGGATACTTGAAACTCTAATATCGTATTATTTAACGTGGCAGTACCTATGCTAATTCCATATTAAACCAATTTGATAGACGATCACTTTGATGTGTACAATTACTATGCATGCATTGCTGATTAATACGGATTTAAATATAAAAAAATTTTTTTTTTTTTGAGAAACAAAAAATTTCCCAATTAGTATCGATGATATTATTTTGTAGAACGGACACATCTAGCAATCAATGTAATGCAACACTACTACGAAACCAGTAGAGTCAAGTGTCTATTCCATACCTACTGGCATTATACATAAATCCATGTTGAAACATTCTTTGCAGACGTAATGATATAATTTTTTGATTCAGATGGCATTCATGCACGTATATATTCAAATGCTATTTTCTTTTAAGGTATATCAACGTTACTTTACAAAGTGATTTCCCTAGACACAGACAAATACTTTCGATGCAACCTTTCTAATAAATATAAGTTTTTACTGCATCGCTTTGTATATTTCATTTAACTAGTTAACAATCACCAAAAGCCATTTTATCATAGATCTCTACTACAATTATATCTTTGACCTGTATTTATTCATACGCAACAGCTGAAAAAATCACCTTTACTTTCTCCGATTTTGAAATAAATTTCCATATCATAACTGGTAAAGAAATATTCCTCATTTAAAGTAAATCTCCTACACCACTTAACATCCAATAGACTTACACTTTAAGTACTAGCTCGTAATTTTATTGAAAAAACCATTCTTTTAAGCAATTGTTAAATGTGTCGCGAAAACAGATTAGCGAATTCTTAGATTAAATATATTGCACAGACACAAGTGATCCAAAAGCACCAAAAAAATAATGTAATTGTTTCTAAATGATAAAGGATGATTACGTAGAAATTTTTTGTGAACTGCCATATAAAACAATCTATGACACAGTATTTTCTTAACTTACAGACCATAATTCCAAAACTATATTTCAAATTATGCAAACAAATTAATTAGAACAACAAACTAATGTATTCCACCAATTAGGAAAATGAACCCTTGGTCAACTGTCTTTGTTGAGGGGGGATGTCATCAACTGCAAAGAAAAGGAGACCCAGGACTGCAGCAACTAGCGAGGATTAAACGGTAGTCTCCTGTCTATGCAGCAATATCAACAGAGCCTCTAAGAGGGAAAGAGCAGTGTGACCCCCGGGTTGACCCAACTCCGAGAACTCAGCAGGTGACTGCTTCCGCAGAAAACAAATCCTCTGATGACCAGATCGCCAGCTACGATCACTCGCATTGAACAGTCACTAGAGTAAAATCTCCCCTTACGTCATTTCATAGATACGAGAAGTCATTCGACATTTAGATAGAAGACGCTGTGGACTGCTGAGACATTACGGACGATTCCCAGAAACTCATCTCACTCATCGCTGCCACTTACCAGGAAATACTGCAGATCGCCACGGCCGTTTGACACTTTCGGGTGAAGAACTGATACCAGAGTTGCACCTTCTGTCCCCCATTCACCTCTCCTCCTGTCATTTATGGATCTTCAGAGCCCAGGCAGGAAAATCGATACTGCAGTGGAGCTCTCAACAGTTGGATGACCTGAGAACTGCTTGCAGACGATACCTGGCACTCCCTTAGACCCAGCTACTCTAAGATGCGAGGATCAAGACCCACATCGCCCATACATAACAACTCATCAGGAACAGGGCTTAATTAAAGAATCAACAGCAGAAAATACAAACCGAAACTGGACCGGAGCTGATGAGATACACCACTGCGCACGACGCCAATCGACAGTCGTGGAGAGACCGAATCAAAAAGAGATGGAGTCTTGTGGTCTACCTGAAAAAGTTTGATTGACAAAAGGAAGCAAGCCGAAAACTGTTCCAGCAAGAATGCAAAGCAAGATATGGACTTTTCGTAATGTTGAGAACCCTACTGACCTCCAAACAGATTGTAGAATATCATTTTCACACTGCCATGAGGCTCATTACTACAACATTCCAGGTGGCCAGACAGAATATACTAATTGAAACATATGGAGCGAGCGTCACCAGACCAGTGGCTGACGATTCTAGGAGGAAGTGGACTGGAGTCGACATATTCTTAGAAACCGAAGCCAACACACACGCAAGTCCTGACGAACCACAGGCGCACCGAGTGAAAAGAGGCGGCCTCCAAAGCTGGAGGCGAGACACATTGAGCCAGACATAAATAACAGGAGATCATGACCGGAAGCAAGATGATAAGGCAGAACCGAGACGCTGTGAGTAGTTGTCGAGGACCTGATCAAGCGGCTAATGTCCTAATAAAGTATATTAAGTAATATTAAACATGTGTGAGTGTGAATTAAGAAACAAATCCTCCTTTTTTCATTTTATTTTCAATAATCGATCTTCTTGTAATTAAATTGTGTATCAAATTATTATAAATCTAATAGTGCGTGTCGAGGGAGTGCACTAGCACATTTTCGTGCAACCATATTCAATCTCCTTCTCTCAGCTGCAGTTGACATTTATGTTACTGCACTTATCAGACTTACGCTGGTCAGATTCTTTGTGACTTGTTTTATGCTTATCAATCACTCAATTGTGCAGTATTCTTCTCATACCACTCATCTGAATTTTGCACTACAATGCACCCTCATCACATTTTCGATCCAATATTTCATTTCAAATATAAAATAATTTATTTTGCTTGTAGAATTATTTTTATTACTGCAACAGTGAAGCACTATGCCGTTCCGGCTTCATAGGAAGCTACGCCACCGGTATATGTACAACTGTAGTCTCGCTGTAGGATAATAGAATCGGTTACTTGTCTTCTTTGTACACATCGAGTTCGACAATTCAACCATATTTGCGAATGGAGAGGGCTGTCAGCACGAGCAACTACTTCATTAACACGTGCTTTCGTATTCTACCAGGCAATACTTCAAGAGATTTTACTGCTGGTATAATTGTAAGCACAATAATATATCTATACAGTAAACGTTTCAGTTCTTTATAGCAAAACCTAAATCAGGTTGTGTAACCCCTAATTCTGTTTGACCGGGTTATTCATATTCGGTCTTCTTGGGCACAGAAATACCGAATATGGATAACCCTCCGGTTCCACAGCAAATATAGTTAACCCATCAAACACGTTTCCAATTATTTCAATAGACTTCGCTTGTATATTATATAATATAGGCATGCGAGTTTAGAAACAATGCTCAGCTCATTGCCGAAATAAATTTTCTTGTTTAAAAGCTGAATTAGCTTCTTAATAAATCTCTAAATAAAGCTGTATCAATTTAATTCATTTTGAAACCTAAAATGACAGGCATAGCCTACATTCCACTTCTCTTTGAAATTTCATTGAATTCTGAAAATGATTAACTGTCGAAACCCGTACGTTTAATTTCGATCGATTCAATCAAACATATATACACATTTCCAGAATCAAAACATAAAAGGTTTGGTAAGTGCGCAAATTGTGGATTGGTTTATAGGATTTATGAAATGTATTACTTTTTGTTATCGTCATCTAATCACACGTGCTTTGAATGTTGCCACGAAAAAATAAAATGGAACAAACATTTATCATATCTTCTGAGCGGCTCCATCAAAACCTTGTAACTACTCTGATTTAGCTATATATAGGTCATCTGGAGTTAATGATTCAAAGAACTCTTCTTGACAACACTATCGTAGTCTTGATAATGGTTTAACATATGTTGGTAATCCCCATGGGAACGAAATGTACATCTCTGTTGTTTGACTGGTTTTTATATCCTTATGAAGTATGATTTATTTAAACGCTTTAAATAACACGAGAATAAAATATCTTGTTGTGGCCTAATTTCGATACGTAGATGCCCACAAAGTTTTTTTTTCTTATTGATTGTTAATACTGTAACTATTTCTACGTCTAATCGATATATCACAATGGATTCCAAATAAAAGTATTCCATATCAGCTACATATCACGGTATTAGAAGAAATGTATATGTTGACAACAAAAATACCTAAAAAGATATAAAATAGTTATATAGATAAATATAACAAAATTTAAAAATAAAAACAACAACTAAATTTAAGAAGAAATATGATGACTCCAGCTTCATTCAATCGCTTTTAAAGTCATCATTTTATGGTCGTTGTGATTGCCTAATGTACACATAGAACACCCCAACAGGTTGAAATACTCATTTTGACTACAGGTTCAGGCGTTTTGCTGATCAAGATACTTGTTCAAGATGGCACCTTACCTTGTCTTCGCTTTTGTCGGAGGTCCGTGTTGCCCTACACTCGATTAAATTGTATATGTTTTTTGGGATTATGATTGCGTTTAACACGTTGTTTATTTCGCCATTTTGTATAGAAGGCTCACGAAATATGTGACCGGTCGATTGAGGATACTTATTCGTCCCAAGCACCACGTTCCATTTCTAGTGTGTCCAGGCGTCCGTGATTGTCCATGTGTAGTATTTTTATTCTTTCTAAGATTGACGAGATTGATGGTTATTTGCAAGCGTTTGAAATTTAGTTTGATGACTGTTTGTTATCTTTACCCTTTCATAGGTCAAAATGAAGGATACTAATATTAACATTGGTTTCAAAAATACAAAGGTGAAAATTAGGGAACGAAAAACAAGATACAAAAAAAAAGATATTTATTTTTCATATATATCAATCGCAATGTTCTATATACATGTATATTTACATAATTCAGAAGTTACAAATGCATTTTGAAACTTAATTAAGGAAACAATTGATAACTATCAGCCATGGAATATATAGTGCATTTATTGGTTTATATAACGTAAATGATGATACATCAGTGTTTCAAAATCGATATTCACTGATGCATTCTTAAGACGTGACCACTATCCAAGAAATCCGTGGATGATTTCAATCTTCAATACTGTACCATATTTTTGTACGTACGTACGTATGTATATTGCTGGCTTTTGTTTTTGTTTCAGTGTATTATAATCATGGATACATTTAACACAATGACGCAAGCTGGTACTTCAGATGTATTGATTTTAGTGCACGTGAATACATAGAAATATGCTTCAAAATTATTTAGTTGGATATTAATATATACATTTCTTGAGTAATGTTAACCAACTACAAGTATACCACATGCATTTGCAACTCTAATAGTTCTGCTAATGGTTAAGATAATTACATCATCTATTGTTAATGTAAGAATCGCGTATACAATTTTCAATATAGCAATTGTTACTTACAAGATAATTTTTTGATACACTATACCATCAACTTCAGTCACAAAAACATGTAAAATAACTCATGTTGCCATATGTTGGACTACTTATAAACATAGTTCACTTGATACATTTATGTATTCCTATACAATGTAAGTAGATCAATAATTATATTATAATACTTAATTCAACGAGGTGATGAGACCAGCATAGATCTGATAAATGTGGCAATTATGGGACACATGCGTCCGGTAACACAACATTTCCTGCATACCCGTGGCCGTCGCTCTTTCTGTGACCATATACCAGCACACCGAAAACTGCGTTGTTGGACGTCTTCAGGTTAATGACAGCATCCGATACGTGCATCACCAGAACTATATAGCGAATTTTCCTCACTGTCACGAAGCCATGGAATGTCGCCACGTGCTCACTTAAGCCTCTTCCGTTTATGGTCAGGTGCGATAACGAACTGTCTTCAATCATCAACGTAACATAATTACTTGTGAAATTGCTAGGAGTAACAACTGTATATTCACTAAGATACTGAGTTACCCCGGGTATAGTTATCATATAAGGATCGCCTGACGTGTCTGATCCGGCGGCAAAACTGGTTACAAGAACTGGTCGTTCTGATTCGATAACTGCAACTTCCTTTTCAGTGATTGTGATCTCAAAGTGTTCTCGTGGAAGTAGGAACACTGTTTTGTTGGTTTTTCCAACAGTGTACGTCACATGGTTTACAAATGGCGACACAACTTTCAGAATTGTCCCGTATCTGTTTATGTTTGGCGGTGCAATATACGTATTATCCAATCTATCAATTGGCGGGATTTGTTCAACAAGCTGGCTGCAAAATCCAGAATTGTTTTTGTTTTCTAAATCTATTTTTTCACATCGATTTCCTGAAAACACGGCAACAGAAGACGATGCATTTATTAATGTTCCCGATAAATCAGTCGTATGCCTGATTTGATAGGTCTCAAGCTCATTCAAATGAATTACCATTTCGCTGCCACTCTGATAGTCAATACCATCCACAGTAAATGGTACATTAGGTTCAATGCGGAAAAGAATTGTTATTTTCGTAGAATTATTTAAAGCAGCTATTGCAAACTGCACAGTCCTGTGCTTTGGTTTGTAATGCTGAATGGTTGATATTACATAGCTGTTGGACAGATATTTCACTGGCAGAATCATGGTGCTGTCAGAAGATAATTTGTAATCGTCAATAATAATGACGGACGCTTCATGTGTGGTTTGTATAAGTAAAGCTTTGTTTTCTATCTTGAAATACGACAGCATCATCGTATGCGGAACATTCATCTTTTTGACATGTGCCATCTGTGTTTCAACTTCGAAGTAAGTGGCAGTAGAGTTCAAATCCTTGTCAAAAATGTCCAGCTCAAAATCGTTCTCCGCTACAATGTATACCGACTTGTCTATGTTTGCAGCATTGCCATGATTACCAGTGAAGCAAATTAGGTATTTGTGATAGAAATTCTCTGCCAAAAATAAACAGAATGTAAAGATGTATAATGCTAGAGGTAGATACACTAGTCTGAATATAGGACATGAAAGAATAATATAAAGTATGCATCGAGCAAATTATATTAAAATGAAGTTTTGCATGTTGTACTCGAGGAAAGTTTTTTTTTAAATATTTTATGACACACTCTGCTGAAAACTACGTTTGTTTCATATGTTTTAACAGTCACGTTTTAAGTCACTATTTTACAAATTTTATGGACGTTATAATTATCGAACTTACTGATATATCCTTTCATTCGATAAGATATTGTTTTGAGATGTTTCATTGCAATTAAAGCCTTTCTTTGCTCACTGATTTTGCCTACAGATTATCTGTTTCAACCAATGAAAATAAAAGATTCATGACATGTGCACTTTGCCGAGAAAGAATATCCACAAGGGTAAGCCCGGTTTGATCAGAAACTCTCCGTAATCATAGATATAGAAAGGGATCGAACTCCCGCAAAGACGAAATACTATAGATTTGTTTCAAAGAACTAAAACAGCTTTTTCAAATGCGTAAAACACATCCCAGAGTGCTCAAACCTATGTACCAACCTCATGGAGGCCGCATTTCAAGATACATGGTCTTACAATAGCGATTATATACAGTACGTCATTTTTTTGTGTGGATTTTTTCCCATTTATATATACTGAAATATTTACCGGTCCTGGTAACCCTAAGAGAGTTTCCTTTTAATAGCAAGGAAATTCAGACAAATGAGAAACTTCGCATGTCGCATAAAATATATGCTACTTATTTACTGATATTTCAATAAGTTATTGATGTATGCTCTATGAGTCTTCATTCTGCAACAACACCGACTGCTTACAAGACATGCCAATGTTGACAAAACCAAAATCCACAGCAAAGACTCAATCTGATTTGATGTATATTATTCAATGCAAAAAAGGGATTAGGTGAAACAAAAACATGTGCTTCATGTCATATTAATAAGCAAAGCATGGAGTAAGACTATTCATATGTGTCAAATTTAATTGTTGCTGAAAATGTCCATTGTTGTCATAGATATTCTGCACACTCGATCAGTCATGATTAGTCTGATTAACTCCAGATTTTTGATCAGTTCATATATTCTGAAGTCGCTAGTTGTAGCGACATCAGAATATTGGACCAGATCAAAAACCTGCTTTTATGATTTATCAAAATGTTTGCCAACTATATTGTCAAGAATGTTAGTGACATATTACAATTATGTAAATAAAAATATAAACACACAACTTGATTTGAGATTCAGCACCTGGTAATACCATATCTGGCGGCGTTTTTTTTTTTTGGGGGGGGACCAAGAATGTTCAGGGATTTTTTTAATTTTATGGGAGGGGGCTGCAGATAAAATCACTTGACATGAAACAGAAGGTTAATTTGGTTTTCAAATGGAGTTTAGGGGTCCACCCTCAAAGTGAATAATTTGTATCTTTTTCAAGCGAAAATTCTTCTGCAATGGGGGGGGGGGGGTGAGTGGGATAAACCTTCTGATAATAATCATGAATTTGGAACCACAATACTAACTATAAATCCAACACAATGGCAATAGAAACATTGATAAAATATTTTCTAAACCGCTACACAATTAGTTTTAGTATGGAAGTAAATGACACGAACAATGTCGAATTGTCCAGATTACACATTACTGTGTGCATTTCTAACTCCAGCATCAATAACCGCTACTAAAACGTATATTTTTCAAAGCCTTGCGTGTCCTAGTCTGACCCCTAATTAATATTCAAATATATAGCACAAACTGTGTGTTGCATCATACTGTGAAAATATTTTACCTAAGATATAAGATATATTTAAGATCAATATGACCTATCATTAGTCAGTGCTGTCTGATGTGTTTCAACCATTGTTAAGCCGTTTTAACACACTGATTGACTACGGATTGTTTTCCGTTTCCTGGTCAAGACTATGGTCACGCGGTGTGACCGGTCAACAGGGACTGCTTACTCCTCAAGGCACCTGATCCACCCTGGTGAGGTCGAGGGTCCGTGATCCCAATCTTTTTTGTTTCATTCGGCTTACGAGATCACTGTTCGCTATCTTTGCCTTTACATTTATACATATAAAAGATCGAAGTACTTACGATTTATTCAATTAAAAACGAAAATGGCATGATCAAATATTACCACGAATATCAACCAATCACATTTCGTTTAACAGGAGCTATTAAATGGCATGCCTTATTAGCAGTTGTTGTTCTTGCAGAATAAATACTTAGATATTACATACATGTATATAGAGAACTTTGTAAAAATATGGGCAATTAAGTAGAATAGAATTTATGAAAAATTCTGTATTATGGAATGGTATTTCGCTCGTCTGAATTTCGTTGCACAGTCATAGGAGAAAACTCCTTGGGTTACCTGCAACGGTAAATGTCGGATTAAAAATAAACGGGCGAAATCTCAAAAAGGATGAAGTATATCTCCACTACTTTAAGACCCTTTGGCTTGAAATTCTCCTTGCATGAAGTTGACACATTAGTTTATAAAATGTAATCTGTAAATTATGCAATTTTTTTTAAAGAAAAGGAAAAAACATGGGTGTTTGAAGCAATTGAGTGAAGATGGTTTTTCGTCTTTGTCGGAGTTTGATCCCTTGGGTTACGAGTATTTTATGATATAAAGGGCTTAAGCCTTGTGGGGATATTTATTCCGCTATGAAATTTATGACATTAGTCAGTGTTTCTTATCTTTATCTGTTCATGAGAGAGAGAGAGAGAGAGAGAGAGAGAGAGAGAGAGAGAGAGAGAGAGAGAGAGAGAGAGAGAGAGAGAGAGAGAGAGAGAGATTCATTGCTCTTTTTGTTTGACTTACCACTAGTGCCTCGTGGTTTGGTGTCCTTCTTAATGGACAATGTATTAGGGCAAACCAAATGTTGTTGATTTGTTGGTTCTAAAGGAATATATAAATTTACATGATAAATACGGCACAGAAAAAAACCCCTAGATATAGTTGGTTATTTAAACCTGAGAACACAAGTCGCGTCTTTATCGAGATACAGATGTTACATATATACATGTTACACACTACACACTATCAAAAAGGCAAATATTAAAATGTGATACCCTTTTCTCTGTGTTCCTCTTTCGAATTCTGCAGAATAAGTATGCATGACAGAACACCGATGATGGTAATAAGCGCAATAATTGTTGCTATCACAATAATCCTTCTAACTTTCTTTTTAGTTGCAGTTGTATGGGTCTGGATGAAGGCGTGTGACTCAATGCCAAACTGCAATGAAAAAAAAAAATTAAAAACACAATTAAACAATCCTGAAAAATAAGAACAGATATAAGTCGGCTACAAACATCGTTAGGTTTTATATATGAAGAATATTTGTTTTAAAATGTAAGTTTTTGTACATGTAGCTAATACATGTTGAAAAAATGTAGCTAAGAGGGAGTTATATGTTCAGTAGACCGCTCATACCTCTCAGTAACATAGAATATTTTCAGAATCGTATTTGATTTATTCATGATTTAGAAATATTTACATTGTAATTTTTAGAGGTCGTTTGTTCTTGTTTCTGCAATCCACACATCTACATGTTAACGTTATGTGGGATGTGTAATGGTCTTTGCTAGCTATAGTGATGGAAGGTTTTTTTTATGTATTTGTTTTTTATGCTGTTTCCGCCTCTTTTCGCAAGATTTTCCCTCATCTAGAAACGTCACGATCTTTACGTCAAATACCATATATGGCGCCAGGGACAAATCAGTGTACAAGTTGGTTTCTTTATATATACTTATGTTTTATACTAATATTTTTATACATGAAAACTTAATTTTTTTCATGCTGAACTGCAGCATATTTTAAGATCAACTTCAGAGTATTTGTACGTAAATCAGAGTGTTTTTTAACACAGTAATTGTTTTTGATGACTAATAAAATATGTAAATATTGATGCGTTCCATTATTATTGAAGAAGTAGCGGTCTTTGGTGTCAAAAAGCTTTGTCTTTGGATTATAGTGCGGCATGGTAGTGTAAAGCGTTTGTGTCAATGAGAAGAGGGGGGTGTTTGTGATTTGAAATTTACTAAATGCACCTAGGAATAATTTATTGTCCACATTTGATTTGCATCCCTTCTTGTTTATGTCTTTATATTTTAATAAAATATGTATAAAGTTCCTATTTCTAAGTAATTTAGGAGAAAACAGGAGATTTGTACCACATGTACTTGATCAAGCAATGTATTTCTATTTGTATCTTGAAATGTGAAGGCTAAGATAACGAACAGTGAAACCATTAATGAAATTTATATTCACTCTACCATTGTATCTTCATTTTGTTTTCCAAATCGGTGTCATATAGTAGGTGCATATCTTCCATTAGTTCTATCTTTTTAATAACTAATATTTCAAACCCAAAAAACTATATGTAATAGCATTCGTTATTTCTTCATCAGTGAACCTGTGACTACCTACATTAGAGTTTGTTTTACTTTTAAGATGTAGATTTGGACTACTCCGCATACCAATATCTCTATCTTTAACCAACACTTACATACATAAATCATAGTTAATCATCGTCAACAGGTGACTATAAAGATCGCATATAATATACATGAATATCGCATGCGAATGAAAACTGCCTGAGGTGATGAATACAAAGAATTTAGCATTTGTTCAAATCCAATATATTTTACAGGTCAATATTTTTACGGGTTACTAATTGTGCAGATACACAATAGTTATTTATTTTATAGAATATTTACCTCTGAGAAGACGGTGTCACTCGCTACAGTCAATGGTATATCGGCATCGTCCTGGCTAGTTGTCATCTGCAAAATAAACTCCCACATAGTGTTTTTTAATTTGCTTCTTTATCACTGTAGATATGACCGGTCGACAGCAGATGAGTACTCCTCCTAGGCGCCTGATCCCACATCTGATGTGTTCAAGAGTCCGTGTTTGTCCAACTCGTGTTTTGTATTCTATTTCGGACTTACGAGATTGATCACTGATCGTTATCTTTGCCTTTACATTTTCTTCTCAAAAATATTACACCAAGTTATCAAATATAAGACTTAACATTTTATTTAAAGAGATAAAATGCAAGGAAAAAAAATGATTCCACTCTCTACGCACTAGATGAACTGGTGATACAAGTGAACATTTAAAATGAAGTTCATGTGAAATGCATACCATATATTTAATGAGGGCGAATTTGTATTTCAGAAGCATAAATGACGTTTCATTGAATTGAATAAAACAAATATGAAATTATACTATTATCAAACATTGATCATCACGTCATTATATGATAAAACTGTGTTGCACTGACCACAAATTATCTGTCCTACATATGTCATTTTATTCATGTATTTTACATTAAATTTTATACATTGCATTTTATATATCATTGTGCCCCTTTGTTAGCGGACCTGTTTTTATTTTCTTATGAGACATAATTCATTCAAAAGCATCTACATCAAAAGAAGAAATCTCTAGCGGTGTTTGTATACTGTATTTCGATATATTGACGACGTTTTATCGATTATTAATAATTATTTTCAATCATATTTGGATTCCATATATCCTAGCGAACTACAAACGAAAGACACCGGAGTCTGCTTTGTTCTTGGATATCTTATTGATTGTAGACAATAACTACAAAACATGAAGGCAAAGATAGCGAAAAGTCTATCTCGTGAGTCCCAAATAGAATAGAAAACAAAATTTGGGCAAACACGAACCACTGAGCACACCAGAGGTGAGATTAGCTACCTAGGATGAATAAACATCCCCAGGGGATGTTTAGTACTTCTGGACTCCTGATCCCATTTCTAGAGTTTGTCCAAATCTCTGTATGTATTCCATTTTGGGCTACGTACGATATTGAGCTCTCGATATTCTTGTTATTTGCTTTTTCATATTTGTCATGTAGATAATGTATATAATCTAATATCTCCAAGAGTACCAACTCAAAAATTCAAAGGTGAGTATAACAGAGACCAATTTTGCAACTCCTATAAGGAGTGCAAGATTCTTTAAGAGTTGACCCTTCGACATATAAGAAGTAGGATCAGGTACATAAAAGAAATTAGCTACAGCCTGTTCACAAAGAAATTAGTATCATTGCCATCAAATCATGGCAGTTACATGCACTGGGTGCATGTTCACCCCCATTTAAGATAAAGAGGCTGAAGCCTCTCAACTTTCGGGGGCTTCGCTCCAGATCCAATGACAATGCTAAAATCTCTTAGCTTTCCCGGGGGCTTCATCCCCATGGACCCCCACTCCTCCTCAATGGAAATTCCTGATTGTAAACCTGCCAAAGGCAATGTCACTGACGATGTAAATATCTAACAGAAGGTTCAAATCCGCTAAGAACATTTTTAGCAAGATTGTTCGCACATTATGATGTATGATTATTACGGATTTCAGAATACACTCTATACATGGAAATTGATTATGATAATACATAGGTAGAGATTATAAGTGTTCGGATTAAAGTATCAAGGATACGTTTTGTTATATGGGAGTTTTTATAATGAAACAAAAGGTCTAGTGTAGAAAACCTACCTTTGAGTAGATGTTATCAGTTGCTACAGGTAAAAGATTATGTGTATTCTTCTGGCATAGTACCATCTGCAGAATATCGTCAATCGTGAATGGAAAGTTGTTTGGGATGTGTTTTCTTATAAATGAATCAAAGTGATAAGCAAAAATGCTTTATACAAAAGCAAATTTTCATTGAAGTCATTTTGGAATTACATTAGTCTATTTCTTTATTCCCATATCATACAGTTGAACTTCGATATCTCAAACACTGATATCTCGAATACCATGGTTTCGTCGAATTGATTTGAAGGTCCCAACCACTTATTTTCTTAGTATTTTTACCCTCGATATCTCGAAGTCACGGATATCTCGAACCTTTTTCTTGGTTCTGTCGAGATTGAGATAACGAGGCTCTACTGTAATTAGAAAATGGTAACACAGATTATCAATAATTCACTTTAGAAACCATAAGAAATGTTTCATGCAAGAAGTACAAGGATAAATTCTTTAACAGAAGTTTGCAAGAAGCTCAGGATGTACCGGCGTTCCTTAAAACTTAAACTCTAAACCACGCAATTCCATTGCAAGAATTCAACAAAGTATTATTTTCCCAAAGACCAATTTTTAAGATCTTAATTTCTGATTGGGGGGGCGGTAAGATTTTAACCACATGTACTCTAAAATACTGTCAAAAAATAAAGCGTCTGGTTTTCTTTTGAAAATTTGCATCATAAAGAAAACTAAGGTAAATTTCTCAGAAAACCCCAAGCAAACAAATCAAATCATGGATATTTTGTGCTGTCTCAAACGGCACATATCCCAGTTTTAATGGACAATGCTTGAATGCGCATATGGTGCATAAAAATTGGTACCGTATATGATTTATATATTGAAGCTGAAGACATGGTTGATACAGATACAGTATTGTACGTTATCTTTGCCTTTACATACATCCTACTCTTAATGGTGAGTACTGCTTCTAAGTCTCCATAGGTTATAAACTTATATAGAGTACAGGTATCACGTGAAGCGAAGTAAATTTAGAGATGTCTCTCGTCAAATGAGGATTTTCGAGCGAACGTATGATACTCACCCATCCTTCGACCTTCCTATGTGTTTGTTTAGCATATTTCTATGGCTCAGTTTTGAGAAAAAGCATATGGTACAAGACGCAGGCGCGGAAGTTGGAATTCGAGAGGGAGCGTTATTTCCTCGGTGGTTAAGTTGAGATACATGTACTAGACACGTAATATCCATACGTTATAATAGAGTATTGCATGTTCGCTCATAAAATGAAGTTGCTATGAACAAAATAAAATTATCAATGGAAGAATACCTTTTTTACTCTATATCTCTCATTTCAATATCCTTTTTTTAATTTGTAAATCATTTGATGACGCCAAACAAAATAAGCGTGATAACTCGTACAAAAACGGATGTGAAAATCCCTTCACATGAACTAAGGTTGTACGAAATCTTACAACTGACCAGCGTTCCTTAGAACTTGCGTCAAAAAGCAAAATGACAGATAAACACAAATATTTTCTTACAAATCTCAATTATGAATAGACTATTTACGATTTTAAATTTTACCTCCTGTAACTTAAATTGAAATCAGAATTGTGATCATAAAATTAATATACCATTCCACTTATCACACAAAATGTTAACGAACGACAAAACACAGCATTTGAGACTATTCCTGAATTGAAAGAGAATACTTCATTATAAAGAAGATGCGTTTTTCCTAAAGTACCCCTGATGAATAGATCAAATCAAATTATATACATACCATATGCAATCTTGAGATACATGTACGAATATGTAAAAGCCTTGCAGCTATTAACAACATTGGATTATGAAATTATATCAAAAGGAAGTTTTATTCAGTAACAAAGTTTGAGAGGTCTCTCTTCAAGTGACACTCATCTATATTAAGCCGTAGATGATGTCGTGAGTGTTTTGCCACTTCTTTCAGCTTTCCACTGTGAACTCGTTGAATAACCTTCTAGCTTCGTTATAACTACTATACTCTTGAATCTTTTCAATTCTAGATTTTAAAGCTTCGTTGGGATACATTTTTGTAACATCACTATTGAGTCATCCAAAACTGCGTTTTACCGTTGTGTTTGAAAGTTATCTTTAAAAAAAAATTGTTGCTTGGGTTTTATTTAATGATAGAGTTTCCTTTGGAGTTATTTTTTAAAACGTTTCATTGTTGATGTATTGTTTTGTAATACAGTTTCCTGAGATTACTGTCAGATACAGTATCCTTTAATTTATTTCACTGATCACTAGCCGCATTTCTCATTGTTGTTAAAACACCTTTTAAGATTAGGCTGATTTTTCGATCATCGTACCTGCAACAAAACAAGTCAAGTTCTAATGGAGCTTTTTTGTGTTGTAATATAAAATTGAATGATAAGAAAATAAACTTCTATTTTTTTCGGTGATATCGCCAGGTTATCACCGAGATTTTAGACGGCAAAACATTCCATCAATGCGCTTCGCGCATTGATGAGTTTTACCGTCTAAAATTCGGTGATACCTGCATCACCCGAAAAAAAATGTAAGATTCATTTCTTATATTCTTCATCTGTTATTTGTCGTTGAGGGTAATTAATATGTGGTATGGTTTCAGTGTGTTCAAAAATGATAAAAATTGTGTTTTTCGCTGTGGTTTAAAAGTCGTTGCAAACTGGTGTCCATGAATGTTAAGAAGAGGACATCCATGCAATGTAACGACTGTACAATTCTACATATACTTTTATATAATCATTTGAAAATGTCGAATACTGGTCTTGTAATTCTCTTTGCTTTGTTTGCACAGTTAACAAAACGTGGAATCTTTAGAACATAAACGTTTACATAATGTTTAAATTGTAAATGCATGTTTGTATCCTTAGTACAGCTGATCATGAAAAGAATTTTCTGTGTTTCATTGCAGTTAAAAACAATTGATAGTTAAGATGTAAAGGTGGATATAATGAACAGTGATCAATCTTGCAACTCCTAAAAATACAAAATTAAGAGCTACACAAACACGGCCCCTGGATACTCCAGTGGAAATGTCAAGTGCGTAGGTGGAGTAGACATATATTGTCCGATTAAATCTTGATGGGGTAGACAATGTAGTTTCTAGTCAAAATCAGTTTGCAAATAAAGCCCTCCGCAATTGGTAGTAAACATGCTAAACAGTATCCGACATAATGTCACTTTGTTTTGGTATTTGCCAAATAAAGGGGGCACACCAGACTAAATTGTTCGGCTGTTTAATAAAGAACACAATTAAGAACATTTTCTTTAAAATCGAAGTTCACCTTCATGCAACAAAGCCTGTATGCGCAATTTCTGTTCATTTTATTATAATAGCTTATTGGGCATCGTAAGATATCTTTTAACACATGCTTAACTTTCTCGTGGATTGTTTAGATTTGGTTAAAGTGTTCCTATTTAACAATAAGACAGAGATAGATTTGGTTAAAGTATTTCTACTTAAAATTAAGACAGAGCGGTTTTTTTCTTACGCAGCTAGGTTAAGGTTTCCCCGAGA
>CAJDSM010055557.1:175-11758 GCA_903981925.1 Ostrea lurida | reverse complement strand
TTTTTTTTTTTTTTTTTTTTTTTAGAAAACAGAGAAAATTAGAAATTAAATAAAATCATTGAGCTGAGTTATATTCAAACTTATGTAGAAAATGTGTGAAACATTCTGTACAGAGTGTGCACTTTTCATTATATAACACCAACCCTGACCTCCAAGTACCTAAATTACAATAGCACGTCACAACTCCCAGTCCAAAAAATAAAATATATAATAAAAAAAATAATAAAGATAATAAAAAAATAAGATACCCCCCCCCCCCACATACATACCACAAACAAACCTTCGCGCGGTTTATAATGCGCAAACTGACCCAATTTATTTATTTATATTGTATAAAACGCGTTCATTCCTTAAGTATTTTTGACATGCCGATGTTTTGTTTTTCATTTTAGATTACCGTCTATAGTTTGTTGAGTATAATGGGAGGTGATTAACGACAAAGGAATACGTGATAATTCAATAATAATTTAGATAATGAAAATTATCAAGTTTTCCACCGGTAAATCACCTCATATACCAGAGAAATTAGACAGTAATTCCTTATTTATATTAGCATGTTTCATCACCCCATGCCTCTATCAGTCCTCCGAGGCGGATCCAGGACCAGCGCACCGGGCTCAAGACAAGGCTTTCGGTGAAAATTACATGAAATTTTAGAAATTGACATTACTCTTAATTTTTTTTTTAATTCTGAAATTCGATGTTATAAGATTGCTATCGTAAGAAGGGCATTACTTCCACTTCAAGTATTAAAACCTTTTTATATCTGTATTGTAAGAAGACATGTATTTATTTATGAATGATTTGTGATATTTATGTTTTGTTGACACCTACAGACAATTCTAGTTTAAAAGAATAAATCGTGCGTAAATTTTAAGTGCAAAAAGGTCATATTTAAAACACTGTATAGCTTAATAATAAGCATTACAACCCCATTTTTTCTTTTTAATTTCCCAATTCTCCTTCAATGTAGAAATAAAAAATACACTTCCCCCCAAAATTGACATTACTCCAAATCTCAGATGCGAACCTCTTTATTTGAAAACAAAATCATTCCGGCACAACTAGACAATTTAACTACCAAATCCTTCAAATAAATTCCTCAACCATTTACTAAGAACAGCAGTAGTCATTTCTAGGTGCGAGAAAGAAACAGAAGAAGAGAGGAAAAGGATGAAGAACTAGGCATATAACGAAGTTTGAGGACTTGATAACAGTGACATCACAATGCCACATCAAACAATACATGTAACGTTGACATAAGAAATGAATCTTATATTTTTTCGGGTGATGCAGGTATCATCGAATTTTAGACGGTAAAACTCATCAATGCGCGAAACGCATTGATGAAAAGTTTAACCGTCTAAAATCTCGGTGATAGCCTGCATATCACCCGAAAAAAATATAAGATTTATTTCTTATCATTTAATTTTATATTACAACAACAAAACAATGTCCATTAGACTTTACTTGTTGTTCAGGTACGTGATCGAAAAATCACCTCATTTCTTAAAAGGTGTTTTAACCAATGAGAATCGGCGCTAGGTGATCACGTGAAATAAAATTAAATGATATCGAAATGCAATAACGTTGCACATCAGTGTCAATCAAATAAAGTCCTAATAACTAATCTAAAGCAATTACATAATCGACTAGCGCAAACAGTTCTAGGGAATGAAGCATTGTAAATTCAATGTCTGATAAATGATTTTGACAAAAATAGTGTTGATAACAGACAATGGTATGCAGTCAAATTCTCATAACACGTCAATCAATATACATTACAATTTTAGTTGATGGAAGAAATCACGTGATACTGATCAGGCGAAATCAAGGCTAGTATCAGTATTATGTTTCCATTGCTAAATAGTTTTTTCAAGAACTACGCAGAAATCTTTTTTTTTAAAAAAAAGTTGAATGAGTGATGTCACAGTGCCAAGTAATATGATTAATCCATGCGAACATGTGAGCGTTATAAAGGATATGTCTAACTTTACAGCCAATGAAATTGCAGTAATCTTATCCAGTCATACAACAACGCGCGTTATTCAAAATTTCTGCATACTGTTGCGTTTTATCAGCACGTGTGCAATAAATATGCAATGCTAAAAATAATTAAACATCATAAAAATTATACAGATTATCAACGAATTTGACATCATCAGAACTTAAAATTGCATAGTTTACTTTCAAATGCATCTACATGGTTTTTCATTTACCATTTGACTTTAAAACAAACATCCTAAAGCAAACCTTTCAACCATACAGAAATTTGAGTTGATGTGTAATAAAGCACATTTGAAATACCTTCGATACAGCGATCCCCATGGTCCACAATAATGGTTTGTCTGTCTCCACGGTAACGCTCTTCACTGCGTCACTGCTGAGTGTGTTGGACGTACTTATAAGCTCGCCAAATCTCATGCTTCCCTTTTCTAGAATGATGATCAAATAATGCGTCGAGTACATCTATTTATACTATAAAACTGTACAATTTAACACCTGCTGGCAAAGTAGAATTCAACGAAGAAATATTAACACAGCTGGGCTAAAAAAATGTTTTTAAATAACACGAGAATGATTTCTAGTGATTCACAAAAAGAACCTCCTTATGTACACGTGTACATCGTATTTAGATATTTTTAATGATGAATGTATATTAATGAATTGTGCGAGTTCGTTTAAAAAACGCTGTCGCCAGATGTACTCCACAAAAAGACGAATTTAGACATCCAGGCGTCACATAAACATCTACTAAGAAGTTTTTGTGTTACATATAGTGTATAATACCAGGACTTGTTCATCATCCAAAATGCTTACGAAAATTTATTCCTTCTCATAGATATTCAATGTAGATGTATATGCAATAAACACAATGCGACTACAACACTCTATGCCAAAACTTTTAAATTTTAAGTAAATCTTTAATATTATTTTCTTTTCTTGAGTAAACGAGTTTTGTCAAATAAAGATCTACATCCTCGCAAAAATTCTGACGCTACTCCGGGAACTTCAAAATTCTGGCGCTACTCCGGGAACTTCAGAAGATGCTGATTGAGTTAATTAAGGATGTTCTCTGCTGGTTTGAAATTTTTCAAAAGTAATAAACTTTTCAAAAAAACCCATTTTAACTCATTCATCTTGACCAAAAAGGCAATTTAAACACAAGAAAAAGGCATGTTAGTGTGGACTTTAAAGAATTACAGCCCCTCAAAGTTCATATGAAAATACATGTATCCCTACTATTTTTGACGGACAAACATGTTAATATATGCACCATTCTTTCAAGTTGTGGTTTGGTCGCGCCCAACAACAACAGATGGTAAAACACTTCATTCTGGATGTTAGGATAAAAGAAATGGAGCGAGATTGGTGGTAAAAACAGCTACATACTGAATGACACCACCTGGACAGAAGGAAGAGGAACATTGTCACGTTTTGTGTAGTGTATTCCCTCAAAAGCTTGTTAATAATAGAACGCTATACAAAATATCCTCCTCTAGTTCGAGCTATTCACTTGTGAAATATGAAACTTATCAAGGAGGAAGAGATCGTTTATTTTGAGATAGTAAGGGGGATTGTTACATAATGCCTCCAGACATGATGATTTTCTACTTATCAGTTAAGTGGTGTTACGTTCACTAAACATGTGAAAATTTCAATACAATAATCTACATGGACACACATAAAAAACGTGATCCGCTCACAGGCATCATAAACACGTGATCAACGGACCTTGTAGCTCACTACTTTCTCCAGTATTGTTTTTCTCACTGTACTCTATTTCCGTTCGCACTCTTTTAAAGTACTTACTTTAGAGTTCTTTTCAAAATAAATTTATTACAGAAAATATTTACATGAATTATATTTATGCAAACATGAAAAACAGCGGTAACTCTTTCTACAAAATGGTGGAACATTTTTCTTCAAAATGGCGAAAATTCAATCCATCGCCAAATTCGTTATAATGCCAAAGATTCAAAAGAACAAAAGGTGGCGGTTTATCGAGAGTTGACTATATTTCTACACTTATGGGGCAACAGTTGAAATTTTCATAATAGTGAATTATGCCGGCAAGAAATCTTATCTGGATGTGTAAAGCATTCAGACTAGCATAATGGGCGAGGTTCATAAAATCAGCTTTACCTGATTATGGAGAAAAGGTTGGATGAAAAGGTGAAGATAACGAACAGTGATTAATTTGATAAAACCAAAACGGAATACAAATTAAAAACCCCCCCCCCCCCCAAAAAAAATACCGGTCGGTTTCTTCACGGATCACTGGTTATGGGCGGAGCTTATCTGTGGTCATTATTATTTACCTGGAATTCTATCTGACCAAGGGGTCTTGCTGTTATTCGAGTTAGTCTTGCTGTTGATATACACAGGAAGTGTGTCAGGGCTCTCTGTAGGGTTTCTGTGGTCATAAAGTTTGTATAATGGTGGTATCCCTAAAAGTAGCTGCCATAAAAGCTACATCCCTTCCCTCTTTGATTCAATAAATCATGTAAAACTATTATGCATTATCAATAATAATTCGGATGAGACTGAAAAAACCGAGGTCCCGTGTCACAGCAGATGTTGCACGATAAAGATCCCTTCCTGCTCTAATGCCCTGAGTGCCGAGCATAGGCCTAAATTTTGCAGCCCTTCACCGGCATTGGTGACGTCTCCATATGAGTGAAATATTCTCGGTGAGACGTAAAACAATAAATAATCAATCAATCAATAATAATTATTTCAATAAGTTATGAATTAGGAATGAATTGCAAATAATTATTTAATGCATTTAATTTCTGGTTGTGTGTAATTCAATTCATAATACATGCATATAGAGAAGGGGAGAAAATGCTGTATAAAATTGCATTGTTTGGGGGGGGGGGGACATTTTTGGATATGAGAAAATAGCAATTGTGGACGGGTCACTGCTTTCAAAACTTGGGGGGTATTGGGCTTTCTCAAGATCTAAGAAACACAGGTAAGTGTGGGCCTAGTAATTGTTATAAAAACACCTATCAGGGATACCTGAGGATTAAGATCTCTGCAAGTGTCAATCCTCCTAAGATCTATTGTTAAATGTTTGATTGACAGGTGATCAGGAGACAGGAAAAATTAGTAGGCGTTAACTTAAAATTGGGTCTTTAAGAGTTGGGCAAACATGGACCCCTGGATACACCAGAGGTGGGATTAATTGCCTAGGAGGAGTAAGCATCCCCTATCGACCGGGCACACTCGCCATGAACCCTTTGTCTTGATGAGGTATACAAAGGAATCCGTCGTCAAATCAGTGTATAAAGAAAGGTCTAACAATTGGTATGAAACACGACCGAAAGCATTTGACCTAATGGCAGGCTGTATCCTTTCAACAACCATAGAATTTGCAAAGTGCTGACTAACGTGAATGCTGAAACCCCTGCAACATCAACTTGTTTGTCAGCAGCCTCGATTTAAAAACTGATCACATGTAGAACAAGCTTTTGCATTTCGAATCAACACCACAGTGATGAGGAGATATTGCTACATGAATATGGGGAATTAATCGGGAAGCTGAAATCATACCGTTTGCCATCAAGTTGAGTTATTAAAATATCTAAATATGAAGTAGATGTGGAAGACTGTGATGTGTTTTGTTTCGAATGCACTGGGGTATATCGAATCGACATATACTTTGTACATGTACAAGTACATGTATGTCTGTATTAAATACTGAAGTACACAATTAAGATAATGTTGATGCAAAGCATCAAATTTGCCGCTAAAACTTTGCATATTCTAAACTACATGCATTTCCAAAGAAACACACGGAAATTGTACCATCAAATATATTTTGTTTAAAAATGTTAACAAAATCAAGAAACACATGCAAATTGTTCATCAAAAAGAAATATATTTTGTTTAAAAACGTTAATAAACTTACCCAAATACTCCCTTAAAAACATTAGACTGTAATAATTCTACAATCTATACAAGAGCACGTTAAGAAAACATTGTAAAATGATCGGAATATTCTATATGTCCATAAAATTTGCAACAGAATTATAAATAAATAAAACTCAGCAGCTTCAAAACATCCTTTAGAAAGTTACGAGCACTACATGTAGACGGAGGAAAATACGGACGTCACAGGGAGCCAATAGCATTATCAAACACGACTGGATAAGTTTAAACCTCTTAAAACATCATTTATTTCCAAACTTAGCATGTGTATTGAAAACTCTATTAGTTTACAACATATATCCCTATTACATGTAATTATACAGTGAACTATGGGACGTTCTGGGGCTTTACCCCTCGGACTCCAATCAGGGTAAACTGGCATATATGCAGCCGCAGCATATTCAAATCAACACACTTTCGATTTTTATCAGTTCAGTTATTCTAATAATATCTAGAAAACTATGAGGTGCTTTGATTATTTTTCACACTACCATATCGGGGAATACTTGTAAAATCTTCGTATAAATTATAGTAAATTCACAATGTTTGTTACCTTATGGATGAAAAATGAAATGTATTTATTACAGTAATCAAAACTTATATATTTAAAATCTTTAATACATGTTATCGCTAAGTTCAAAATGGGCATAACTTCTAGAAAAAAAATCGAATAAAAATTTCTTGTGGACATGCAAATGCAAATCTACACTGTAAGTGTCATAAAATGCAAGAGTTCATGAAATTGTGTTGAGTTTCATTGATATGTGCACTTACAAGACTAATACAACTGACAGAGCGATAGGTCAGAAACATTATATACGGTGTTGTTTGGGGTATAAAAACTTTATACCTTCCATACCATGTTGTTTTGGGGTACAATGACAAGACACGTCAACCTGTTAATTGATACATGTATATTTACCTAAATTCCACTTGAGTCCCTGTGTAGTCACACAATGACAGGGCTCCCCTACTGGAATCAAACCACACCACTGCCCGCAGAGTCCTGGATCCACCATGATCTGGTGCATGCCCTAATTAAGAGATTGTAGGTTAGGGGCAAAAATAAAATTTGAATAAAAAAAAAAAAAGAAGTACATAATTTATCGGCCACAAATTTTGATGAGGCAGGGTCTTTTTTTTCCCTTCAACTTGGCCTCACACAGTAGCAAGAGTTGTCTTTCCTTTCTTATGCTGAATTAAGGCAGCATGAATTACATTATTCTTTCTAATGATGTACGAGGGCTGTTCAATATGTAATTTGTAATTACAGGATTAAATATTCTTTTTGAAGAATTTATCAATTTGTAAACTCTGGACAATTTACTCACAAACCGAATAATAAAAGTGCCAAACATATTTGAAAAGTATCCCAATCAAATATTAGTGAAATGAACATTACATCGTATTCTTTGCGAATTGAAATACATGTACACATCAATCTCTGAACCTATTTCTGAAATGTGTCACGGTACACTGATTTACGTAGACCTCTGAGGCTCTGACAGATGGCTGAGTCAAGGCGTAACAAACTTTTTAAGTTTTGGAAAAAAGAAACAACGTCGCTTGAAGCTAGATCTGGAGATTATGGTGGGTGTGACAAGATGAAGTAGACGAACATGCATACATCCTGACAGAGGGCGTCATTTATGATAAATACAATAGGCAAGGCAAATGTCTCAAAAGTCTGGGAAATAATTGACAGTGATGACAGTGATGACAGATACAAGATTCGTGATATTGCCAAAACTGTTGGCATATTACAACTGCGGGTGTATTTAGTTTTGAGAAGCATATTTTGAAAGTACGAAAGATTTCTTCCAGATGGATACTGCATATATTGACAAATGTCATCATTTTCATTTATTTCCTAGACTTTTGCCTTGCCTATTGCAGTCACAGGTCCGCTAGATTTGCTGCATCTTTGACGGACTCTGTGCCAGTCTGAAATTTCTTTCCCACCTACGAACTGTCTCAAAAGATACCTTATCAGACCCATAAACTTTCCCCAATTCAGTAAAAATCTGCATTACCGAATGACTGAGTTTTGTGCTAACTTTTATTTAAGCTTTAATATCTACATTCTTTAAAATAGTGCATTTCCCAGCCATTTTTACAACAGTGGTTGACAACTGGCGCTATTGAAATGAATATCAATTCAAAACTATGTGGAGCTGTAGGCTTGTGTTTATACCATTGGAAAGGTATTTTGCGAATATGAGAAAATAGCAATTGTGGACAGGTCACTGCTTTCAAAACTTGGGGAGTATTGGGCTTTTCTCAGATCTAAGAAACACAGGTAAGTGTGGGCCTAGTAATTGTTATAAAAAACACCTATCAGGGATACCTGAGGATTAAGATCTCTGCAAGTGTCAATCCTCCTAAGATCTATTGTAAATGTTTGATTGACAGGTGATCAGGAGACAGGAAAAATTAGTAGGCGTTAACTTAAAATTGGGTCTTTAAAGAGTTGGGCAAACATGGACCCCTGGATACACCAGAGGTGGGATTAATTGCCTAGGAGGAGTAAGCATCCCCTACGACCGGGCACACTCGCCATGAACCCTTTGTCTTGATGAGGTATACAAAGGAATCCGTCGTCAAATCAGTGTATATAAGAAAGGTCTAACAATTGGTATGAAACACGACCGAAAGCATTTGACCTAATGGCAGGCTGTATCCTTTCAACAACCATAGAATTTGCAAAGTGCTGACTAACGTGAATGCTGAAACCCCTGCAACATCAACTTGTTTGTCAGCAGCCTCGATTTAAAAACTGATCACATGTAGAACAAGCTTTTGCATTTCGAATCAACACCACAGTGATGAGGAGATATTGCTACATGAATATGGGAATTAATCGGGAAGCTGAAATCATACCGTTTGCCATCAAGTTGAGTTATTAAAATATCTAAATATGAAGTAGATGTGGAAGACTGTGATGTGTTTTGTTTCGAATGCACTGGGGTATATCGAATCGACATATACTTTGTACATGTACAAGTACATGTATGTCTGTATTAAATACTGAAGTACACAATTAAGATAATGTTGATGCAAAGCATCAAATTTGCCGCTAAAACTTTGCATATTCTAAACTACATGCATTTCCAAAGAAACACACGGAAATTGTACCATCAAATATATTTGTTTAAAAATGTTAACAAAATCAAGAAACACATGCAAATTGTTCATCAAAAAGAAATATATTTTGTTTAAAAACGTTAAAAACTTACCCAAATACTCCCTTAAAAACATTAGACTGTAATAATTCTACAATCTATACAAGAGCACGTTAAGAAAACATTGTAAAATGATCGGAATATTCTATATGTCCATAAAATTTGCAACAGAATTATAAATAAATAAAAACTCAGCAGCTTCAAAACATCCTTTAGAAAGTTACGAGCACTACATGTAGACGGAGGAAAATACGGACGTCACAGGGAGCCAATAGCATTATCAAACACGACTGGATAAAGTTTAAAACCTCTTAAAACATCATTTATTTCCAAACTTCAGCATGTGTATTTGAAAACTCTATTAGTTTACAACATATATCCCTATTACATGTAATTATACAGTGAACTATGGGACGTTCTGGGGCTTTACCCCTCGGGACTCCAATCAGGGTAAACTGGCATATATGCAGCCGCAGCATATTCAAATCACACACCTTTCGATTTTTATCAGTTCAGTTATTCTAATAATATCTAGAAAACTATGAGGTGCTTTGATTATTTTTCACACTACCATATCGGGGAATACTTGTAAAATCTTCGTATAAATTATAGTAAATTCACAATGTTTGTTACCTTATGGATGAAAAATGAAATGTATTTATTACAGTAATCAAAACTTAATATATTTAAAATCTTTAATACATGTTATCGCTAAGTCAAAATGGGCATAACTTCTAGAAAAAAAAATCGAATAAAAATTTCTTGTGGACATGCAAATGCAAATCTACACTGTAAGTGTCATAAAATGCAAGAGTTCATGAAATTGTTGTGAGTTTCATTGATATGTGCACTTACAAGACTAATACAACTGACAGAGCGATAGGTCAGAAACATTATATACGGTGTTGTTTGGGGTATAAAAACTTTATACCTTCCATACCTGTTGTTTTGGGGTACAATGACAAGACACGTCAACCTGTTAATTGATACATGTATATTTACCTAAATTCCACTTGAGTCCCTGTGTAGTCACACAATGACAGGGCTCCCCTACTGGAATCAAACCACACCACTGCCCGCAGAGTCCTGGATCCACCATGATCTGGTGCATGCCCTAATTAAGAGATTGTAGGTTAGGGGCAAAAATAAAATTTGAATAAAAAAAAAAAAGAAGTACATAATTTATCGGCACAAATTTTGATGAGGCAGGGTCTTTTTTTTCCCTTCAACTTGGCCTCACACAGTAGCAAGAGTTGTCTTTCCTTTCTTATGCTGAATTAAGGCAGCATGAATTACATTATTCTTCTAATGATGTACGAGGGCTGTTCAATATGTAATTTGTAATTACAGGATTAATAATTCTTTTTGAAGAATTATCAATTTGTAAACTCTGGACAATTTACTCACAAACCGAATAATAAAAGTGCCAAACATATTTGAAAAGTATCCCAATCAAATATTAGTGAAATGAACATTACATCGTATTCTTTGCGAATTGAAATACATGTACACATCAATCTCTGAACCTATTTCTGAAATGTGTCACGGTACACTGATTTACGTAGACCTCTGAGGCTCTGACAGATGGCTGAGTCAAGGCGTAACAAACTTTTTAAGTTTTGGAAAAAGGAACAACGTCGCTTGAAGCTAGATCTGGAGATTATGGTGGGTGTGACAAGATGAAGTAGACGAACATGCATACATCCTGACAGAGGGCGTCATTTATGATAAATACAATAGGCAAGGCAAATGTCTCAAAAAGTCTGGGAAATAATTGACAGTGATGACAGTGATGACAGATACAAGATTCGTGATATTGCAAAAACTGTTGGCATATTGCTATTGCGGGTGTATTTAGTTTTGAGAAGCATATTTTGAAAGTACGAAAGATTTCTTCCAGATGGATACTGCATATATTGACAAATGTCATCATTTTCATTTATTTCCTAGACTTTTGCCTTGCCTATTGCAGTCACAGGTCCGCTAGATTTGCTGCATCTTTGACGGACTCTGTGCCAGTCTGAAATTTCTTTCCCACCTACGAACTGTCTCAAAAGATACCTTATCAGACCCATAAACTTTCCCCAATTCAGTAAAAATCTGCATTACCGAATGACTGAGTTTTGTGCTAACTTTTATTTAAGCTTTAATATCTACATTCTTTAAAATAGTGCATTTCCCAGCCATTTTTACAACAGTGGTTGACAACTGGCGCTATTGAAATGAATATCAATTCAAAACTATGTGGAGCTGTAGGCTTGTGTTTATACCATTGGAAAGGTATTGAACGCTCTGGAGATCATCATCCACGAAATCGTGCAATGCGTTATTCGTTTATACATATAGAACAGCCATCGTACATACTTAAATAGAATAAGCAATAAAATTTTTATTTTGCATAAAATAATAGCTTGACATTAGTTACTATTAATCAAATACTATTATTCTTAAACACTTGACATAA
>CAJDSM010055550.1:0-10561 GCA_903981925.1 Ostrea lurida | reverse complement strand
CGAGCTACGTTGTCTTCTGACAACTCTTGTTTTATATATCGGTATGCTTGTAATCAATAGAGTTCTTTAGAAGACGTACAGCAATGGCACATGACGTCAAACATAAAATCTTATAAATCTCATAACTCAAAAATATATTTTTACTGTATTTATTTCCTTCATAATGACCTCCAGGACATTGTGTTCATTAAAAACAATACTCAAGTAGATCTTTGCTTTTTAGTGGGGTGCACTAATGTTTCTCTTGATATCCATCAACATGATCTACCTGTGCTGTCGCAACAGAGACAACGAAGAAAACGTTCATCTACTAGGACGAAAAGGCCTGGAAAATTCAGCTCAAGAGAAAGAAGTATCGTACAAAGAAGTCCATTTATAACCCCTTTCATCACTACGTGTCATAAAAAGTGCTAGATTCTTCATAATTTTATATGAAAGTATATTGTTTTGTATTTGTTTGTTTTTATATTTTACGTGGGTTGTGAAGTTCTGGTAGTACCTAATTCAGCGGCTTCTCCATCAAGAAGGATAACTCATACTACAACACTATATTGATTCAGTTTTGGAAAAAAATCAAATAAATCTCACTTGTTTGTTTCATTTGTTTATTTCATTTTGACCCTGGTTTTAATGATGTAAAGAACTTCGTGCACCTTAAATGAGTTGCAATATCGTTCATAAAGTTATTCACATACGAGTCTTTTTCTGATTTCTTGCTCTCGAATATAACGACTAGACTGATCCTTGTGTCGACTTGAGTGTAGAAATAGGAGGAGTGTGAGCCCTTATCGTACATGTAGTGGATCTTATCCTGGGCATACATCAACTCTTCCCGGTCTCTCCACTCCGTCAGCATCATCACAACCGCCGGAAAATGATTGGATGGTCTCTCCTACAACAGAGAACACAGCTCAATTATTTTCCAACACCTTATTCCATAACTTGATAGTTGTACAATAATACTGTATCGTCAGGATTGGATGGTCTCTCCTTCAACAGAGAACACAGCTCAATTATTTTCCAACACCTTATTCCATAACTTGATAGTTGTACAATAATACTGTATCGTCAGGATTGGATGGTCTCTCCTTCAACAGAGAACACAGCTCAATTATTTTCCAACTCCTTATTCCATAACTTGATAGTTGTACAATAATACTGTATCGTCAGGATTTTTTTCACAAAATACTAGTATTTCATTATTCATATCGTAAAACATTAAAGGGAATGCAGAATTAGTTATCAGTTGGCATGTTTATAAAGGAGTTTGAAAAATTGGCAATTTGGTCTCCATAATTTATGCACAATTTTATTCATAATCAATGGATTGAACAATTGTCTACCATTCACCGAGTGTGACACAGAGAAACAAAATGCCAAGTGTTGCTCTTTTAAGAAGGTGACACCAGAAAATTTTCTTAAAAACAAGAGGCCCATGGGCCACGCTCACCCTGAGACACTGCTTCACTAAGAAGGCTCGAGCATACTTTATCACCTTTATTGTGGCCCCACCCAACCCTCGGAATGGGGGGGCATTATCTAAACAACTTAAATACTCCATATGCGGAAAGCTTTCAGTTAAATATCCACTACTCATTCGTTCAATGAAGAATTTAAAAGAATTTCCCTTGATATTGGATGTAAAGTATTGATCCCTTATGTAGCCATATTACCCCTGCGGTCATATTTGACAACTTTTATCTTTACATATCAGGACTTTTCTGGCTAGTGGTCTTTGGAAGAAGTTTAAAGTTCCCTATCTTATCATATGTAAAACTTTATCCCTATTGGGGCCCCTCATACCCCCGGGGTCGTGATTTGAACACTTTGAATCTCCAACCTATATTCAGGAAGCTTTATATAAATATCAGCTTTTCTGGCCAGTGGTTCTGAAGGCGATTTTTAAAGTTCCCTATCTTTCTTTAAATTTCCTATTGGGCCCATCCCCAGGGTCTGTTTGAACAAAAACTGAATCTCACTATATCAGGAAGCATCATATAATCCTTTCTGGCCCATGGTTTCTTGAGAAAATTTTTATGAACCACCTATTTTGCATTTCGTAATCTCCCCTTTGATGAGCCTGGTCTTCTTTGAACAACTTGAATCCCTCTTACCCAAGATATAACTACCTGTTTGGTTGAATCTTTGCGCGGTTCTGAGAAGAAGTCGAAAATTATAGAAAGTATTAGACGACGGACATACAGAGACGACAAAAACGACAGAATGCACACTTGAACCTTTGGTTCAGGTGAGCTAAATTCAAAAAATAAAAAATGACTGAAAACTTATACCCCAGGGAAGGAGAAAATAGCAGGAAACGTGTTCAGTCCCTGGGGAGCTTCCACCAGTCTGTTGGGGTACTGGTACCCCTCAGGAAACACCCGGTCCAGCCCCTGGGTGTTCAGAACCAGCGACACATTACAGGCATCAGTCTTCTTATGGAATGTCTGAATTCTGCAAGAAATCAATCTCATGTATCCAATCCTAGCTTGTGACACTAACCAGGGCACAATATACATGTAGTACAGTTCTGTGTTAACTATAGAAGAATTCAGATTCAGGGTAAACAAGAAATTAAAGTTCTACAATTGTCAATCTAATTTTCAGTACAATTTTAATGTCCAGAAAAAGTATCAATTTCATTGCATTTCTTTAAAAAATGATCAGTTTAAAACATTGAAAAATTTTTTTAGATACCATTTTTGAGTTTTATCATCTGGAGATTTACTCCGTCATAAAATCATCTCGTCACCAAATTGGATGGAGTTTCGCCCCATCACGAACTTATCACAGTTCCATCTCATTACAAAATCGTTTACAGTTTTACCTCGTCACAAAATGCTCTGGAGTTTTACCGCGTCACAATATCATGCGGGAGTTACATCGTCACAAAATCGTCCAGAATTTTACATCATAACAAAATTGAAACTTTTACCTCTCCGCAAAATCGACTGGAGTTTTACTTCGTCACAAAATCATCATAGAATTAATTGTCACAAAATTGTCTGGAGTTTCATCTCATCATAGAACCATCCAGAAGTTTACTTTGCCACAAAATCGTCTAGAGATTTACCTTGCCACAAAATCATCGGGAGTTTTAGACATCATCGACTTCATTTCTGGAGGCGATGCCTGCTTTTGTAAGATGTCGTAAAAGTAGATACTAAACTGAAAACCAAAATTAAAGATATTGAGCAAACAAGAGATATTCTATTTTGTGAGAGCTAAATCTCTTGTTTTCAAATAGGTATTACAGTACAGTACTAAGAGGTTTTTACATCAACTCACTTTTGAAAGCAGCAGATTTTTGAACTTGGTCAGCCATTGATAAAGAGCTGGAGGTGATCCATGTTTACTGGAACTTCCAAACGTAGACTTCTTACTCTGTAAATATACAAACCAGAATTCTTAATTTGACAATATAGTTTTGTCAAAATCTGATCAGTAGTTTCAGAGGATTTGCACTGACAAGGTTATTTATGATTTCTAAGTTCGAAGGGGCATAACTCGCACAAAAATATGGGGATCAAAATTTCCTGGTAATATGCACAACTACGTATGATGTCCTTACTGTATGTGACGTTTTGTAAAAATCTGATCAGTAGTTTCAGAAGAGTTGCGCTGACAAACTTTGTGACGGACACACAAACAAGCCAAAAACAATATATCTCCCCATCAAAGTGGGGGAGACATAATCAATCAATCACTCTGACCTCTCACTCTGACCTGTGGCTACACAAATACTGACCTCTTTGGGATGAATAAGTACCCCCCAACTGGAGAGCTTTGTGTAGGCCTCATGAATGTGTAGCAGAGATGTCAGGAACATCCAATCCGACATTGTAGTCTGGGCAACCAGTAAGTGGTTTAAAGTATCCCATTCAAATCTGAAAAGTATAAACATTACACTAATCTGTATCGTGGTTGCTTCAGCTACACAACCTGAATCTACAAGTTACAGATTTGAATATGAGCAATGAACTTTAACATAATGAGGTCACAAAGTAAGAAAGTGCTTAATGGGTTGCAATACTAACATGTCAAACTGCTCTTGCTGACAAATGAATCTCATGAAATTTATTTCATTTCCTAACTGCAGCTCACTGAACCGTATTTTCTGTGGAAACGCGGGGTCATTCATATTCGGTCTGAAAAAAGACCAGATATGAATAACCCTGCGTTTCCACAGAAATTAGCTGAACCGGTGAACATGATGTGACAATACCTTTCCTACATTGTATATAAACCTATTCAAAAACACTGATGGAGTTGGATTTCCAATGTTTGGTAGTTGGATTTTCACTGTTTGGTAGTTGGTTTTTTTTAATGTTTGGTAGTTGGATTTTCAGTATTTGGTAGTTAGATTTTGGTAGAATTGGAATTTCAGTATTTGGTCGTTGGATTTTCAGTGTTTGGTAGTTGGATTTTGGTAGTTGGATTTTTAGTGTTTGGTAAATGGATATTCAGTATTTTGTAGTTGGATTTTCAGTGTTTGGGTGGATTTGGCTGTTGGATTTTCAGGATTTAGAGGAGTTACATTTTCGATGTTTGGAGGAGTGGGATTTTCTCATGTTTGCTAGAATTGGATTTTTAATGTTGGCGAAGTTCTAATTGCAATGCTTGGAGGAGTTGGATTTTCAACCTTTGATGAAATTGGGAGTTTCAAAGTTTGGTGAAATTTGATTTTCAATGCTTGGTTGAAATTGAATTTTCAATGCTTGGTGAACTGGATTTCCAAAGTTTGGTGAAAATGGATTTTCCAATGCTTGGTGAAACTGGATTTTCAATGCTTGGTAGCATTGGAGTTTGAAAATGTGATGAAATGGAATTGAATTTTCAATGTTTGAAGGAGCTGAATTTTATGTTTGTTGGAATTGAATTTCCAATGTCTGGTGGAATTAGATTTTCAATATCTGGTGGAATTGGATTTTAGGCCTTTTCTATTATACTCTTTTTTTTTCTTATTGTCCTTGGCTCTCCGAACTTTTAGATTTCAAGCATCGCTGATGAGAAATTATTTTTCGACATGTGGCACATACGATGCATGAATATTAGTATCAAATATTTTCATTTTCATTGTTTAGGGGAGTTGGATTTGAAATGTTTTGATGGTATGGACATACCCACTATATTTAAATTATCCAAGATTTGCATAACCTGAGCAAACATTCAGATACACAAAAGTATAGAGGCTTACCCCCCAAAAAAATTTAAATTCTTTATCTAATGTTTTAAAGATTTCTTATTATGCTCACACATTGCAGAATGATAAGCACAAGTCTTACGTAAAAAAGCACAATGGAGACCTCGTAGCCTGAATAATTTCTCATCTCAGAAATGCAGACTTACCCAAAGACAGTTTTTAAGGGGGCTAGAATCGGGTGGTGGAAGTTCTTGCTGTGTACAGCTATAATTTCCTTTATCACCATGGTGAGGTCCTCAAAGTTGATATGCTTTGTCATGCCCATGATGTGCACCTGTTCATAGCTAGTCCATTTTGTCAAGGTTAACTCTCATCATAGTACAAAAGCAAGACAATGATATTGACCCACTACCTAACTGTAAATGGTCAACATCACTTGTATTGACTACAAACAAGATAACACCTCCTCCACTTATATGATAGTACAAATTCTAGTGAATAGTTTGACTTGGGCCAAACTCAACTTATCCAAAGATCATTTTTGGCCTTTCATGAGATTTTTGCCAAAAGATATCCTCAAAATTTGAATACATCAGTATGATAAAAGAAACAACCTTACAATAATTAAAACAAGCAAGCAAAGTGCTAAAAACATATTTAAATACTTTGCATTTTTCATCAGTAAAGGTAGAATATTGGGTCAGAATATACTTGTATTGTACACAAAATTTTTAGGCAGGATACAAGTTGATTGTCTCTTGCCTGGCCTGTGTAAAAAAGCACAGCTGATCACAGAGGTGAGCCAACAACTTTTCAAATTCTAATGCATTATGGGGCATTCCAAAGTTCTGTTCCTCGGAGGATTTCACGGCCTCTTCCACGCGTCTGAAACTCTGCATCAAGAGTTTCTGGTAGCCACTCTTTAACGTCTACAATCAACAAAACATTTTTAAACAGTCTACAATCAACAAAACATTGTTAAACAGCCTGAACTCATGCATAAGCATCTGGTAGCCACTCTTTAACGTCTACAATCAATAAAACATTGTTAACATTTACACCACAATATGTTCCTATAATCTACTAAATAATAACTCTATAGGAACAAAGGCAATATCAAAACATGTTATACCTCAAGTACATGTAAGAACAGGGCTCCCACTGGACCAAAATTTCTTTTCGCCACTTTTGAGCGGCTACAACACACATCCTATTTTTTGAGTTATATCCATGGATAATGCCTAGTTGTGGAAAGAATAAAAAGTTGAAGTATTTTGATAAAGTTTAATAAATTACAAATATAAAATTATGGTCTTGTTATAATCTTTATATCTTCTGAAGAAAGAGTTACATGCCCTAACTGCCTCTGACCTTAACTGTCCCTCACAACTCAGAGTCTGACCTAAAAGTTGACCTAAAGGAACATGCTGCAAAAAGGCAGACAAATTACAACTAGGGTTGTTATTCAACTTGTCTAAGACCTTGACTGTTGAATGCAGTAGACAGTTCACCACAATGAAATCTAACGCTAACCTTTGATATGACCTAGAACAATGCTAATGTATTCAAGACATCTAAACAAGTGTGCGGTATCAGCTAAGAACATACAGAACTTATAACAAGAAATGGGGTTGTGGAGAGCAAGTGATTTTGCAGAATTCCTACCAAAGTCAATATTTACAGGTTTACCTTTCCCCATTTTGACATATCAAATACAAATAGCAGAATGGTGTACATTGTAGAATATAGAATTATTATTTTGAAATGCAATGAGCTTCAAAGAAATTTGCCAACTGCTTTGCGATGTGCATATCAATAGCGGTTGACTGCATAGTCTAAAGAACATTTGCTTCCTTTAAAAGTTTGTTGGATGTAAATTGAAACAGTGCTTCAACTATAGAGTCTAATTGGTGGATTGAAGTATGACTTCATCCAATATGGAGACGATAATCCCATAAGGGGTGAGACTTTAATTGTCATGAAAATGACTGTCCATAACACCCTTAACTACTCAATTATTGATTTTCTGGTAAACCCAAATGACCTGAGGATACTTAATCTACCACTAGTACCAGTTACCCGAGATCTTTGTGCACTGAGCGATTAGAAACACAAAGTTGCACGAGCGCAAGCCTAACAGTTAAACAAACAGGTGGAGAATTGACACACAGATTATATTTTTATGGACTGTTTATTACGGATTTTTTTTTCGCCACTTAAGAATTTTTTCGCCAATTTGATTTTTTTTCGCCATTGGCGCAAATGGCGACTCACAGCTCGAGCCCTGTGTAAGAATACAGTAAAATACCTGTATCTCGAACATGGTTTATCTCGAATACCCCGCTTATGTCGAAATCGACGGCCGGTCCCGGCCGTTTCTCCTATATATAAATGATTTACAAAACTCCTGATATCTCGAGCAATTAACCTTGAAAATACTTCAACATAAGCGGGGTATTCGAGATTACCGTGTCTGAGATATCAAGAGTTTTTTAAATCATATATATAAGGAAAATGGCCAGGACCGGCCGTCGACTTCGACAAAGCGGGGTATTCGAGATAACGTGTTCGAGATATCAGGAGTTTTGTAAATCATTTATATAGGGAAAACAGCCAGGACCCGGCCGTCAACTTCGACATAAGCGGGGTATTCGAAATAAACCATGTTCGAGATACAGGTATTTTACTGTATATGCTTCTTTACATTCATGAAGGACTGTAATCTCGGTTGAGATTCAGCTCCGCTAGATATTTGGACTGACGCTCCACTAATTGAGCGTCAGTCCAAATATCTAGCGGAGCTGAATCTCACCGAGATTAGGACTGATGACATCTGTGTAGCAATGGTGATATCAGGGAGAAAATTTTGCTATTCTTTTTCTGACATTGTGAGCCCTTGCATGGAAGCCTTATTGTTGATTCTGTTGGTATTCTCGAGCTCACCCACATCTATCCAATGGTGTCTCCCTCCCTCATCAAAATTTGGAAAAAATTGGTATGAGAACCAGAAAATTAATTTTATTCCCTTACCTCTTTAGATCTTGTAAAGAAACCTCTCTGTTCCAGAAACCCAAGTGACATGTAAGTCTTTTCTGCTGAGGCAAACTGGGACAGGGACATCAAGAACAGCCCCCAGGAGGACCAAATAATGCCTTGTGGGCATCTCTCTCCTTCTCCTGTCAAAAAAGTCAAGTCAAACTGTGAGAGGGCCATCAAAAACAGTCCCCTGGAGGGCAAACAATGCCTTATAGGCAGCTCTCTCTTCTTCCTGCCAGAAGGGTCAATAAAAATAGGATACTGTGGAATCATTTTAAATTGTGGGGGCCAATGTTCGTGGATAACCAAAATTTTGCTTGTTCGTGGGGATGTAATTTCATGGGTAATTGATAAATAATGCAAACGGCATGATATTTATAATATTAAAAAAGAAAAAAATGTGTCAAAGACAGAAATGGCCGGGTTGCGGTAAGACATGAATAAAATTTCACCAAACTTTCTATATCAAAGGTCATGAGGCGTGATAATTATAAATTGATGAGTAAAAGGTTACGAAAATTTGCACTATTATGAATAACACTGGAAAATATTCTAAGTCGGTAAACAGGAAGAAGATGTCGGACAGGTCTGAAATCGGATCCCACGATATGGGACCACTCGATAAAGATGGATATCAAAGGTCATAAGGCTGCGAAATTAATTGCTGAGTGAGGCGTTACGAAATTTGCACTATTGAAAATGACACTGGAAAATATTCTAAGTCGGTAAACAGGAAGTAGGTGTCGACAGGTCTGAAATCGGATCCACGATATGGACCACTCGCGCTGATGATGGATATCAAAGGTCATGAGGCTGCGATCATTAATGCTGAGTAAAGTGTTACGAAAATTTTCATATTAAGAATGACATGGAAATATTCTAGTCGGTAAACAGGAAGTAGGTATCGGACAGTCTGAAATCGGATCCCACGATATGGAACCACCCGCTGATGATGATATCATAGGTCATAGGCTACGATAAGTAATTATTGAGTAAAGTGTTACAGAAATTATTTCCTCGCCGCCCACCGCCTGCTATTCACCATTTTTATAAGCCGGTTTTGCACTTGTACAACCTGGCCAATAAAACATGATGATGGATATCAAAGGTCATGAGGCTACGATAAGTAATTACTGAGTAAAGTGTTACAGAAATTATTTCCCCACCGCCCGCCATTCACCATTTTATAAGCAGGTTTTGCACTCATGCAACCCGGCCAATAAAACATGTTCGTGGGACGTAAATTCGTGGGTAAGAGTGGCCCACAAAATCCACGATCATAGGTCCCCACGAAACAATGATCATTCCACAGTATCAGGAACAGCTCCCAGGAGGACCCAAACAATGCTTTATGGGCATCTCTCCCCCTGTCAAAAGAGTAAATGAAAAAAATGATTCTTTGACAGTCCAAGAATTTAATGATTCTTCTCAAAATCAAAAAAAAGGAAAAAAAGTGTCCATTCTACAAATCAAATTTAGTTGTCTACATTTTCATAGAAGTGCATATTTTGTTTACTTACACACAATTCCACGTCATCTGACAAATGGTTGATAGTTTCACATTAATGACTTTAATTAACTTACAGATCTGAAAACATTTACTGTGGACTTAATACTTCTCATTCATAAATTGCAGAAAATAAAGACCCAAATCCTGGAGGTTGATATTTCTCAACAATTGCTAGGGAAAAAGACTTTCGAAGATTACCATAAACACATATTAAGATGTACATGTATAACCATTGTGAATGTCAGGAAATAAATACAGCACAAGCGTATATGTATTAAACAGTACACAAATCATATTAATATGATATTATACTGTCTACTACTGCTAGTTCTTTTGCCTTGTCATGTTCACAGTGACTGATATGGGAAAAATAATTTTCTAGAAACTGCTCTTCTTTTCGCCATTTGGAGATATTGAACTCAAATTAGACATTCTAATCTGCAAAAGAGATCATGGTTGTGTGCATTCTTCTTTCTTAACTAAGAGTCTCATAATGCATTAATCCTTAGCACAAACAGCACTCCATTCCAAGACTTGTGAATTTAAGTGAAAATACAAATAAAAAAAAAATTGGTAAACTAACAGCTGCTATAAATGCTGATATTCTAAGTCCATATAGTCCCTCCCTCTAGTCCTTGTACAGCTGTTGTATCACCAACCGAGATACACAATGTAATGAATTCGAGATTCTCTCGCTCCTGAAAGATTGAGAATCTAACCCGGGTAATCTAAGGACTCGTTATTATTCAGGCAAGAAATAACAAGCCACCAAATTATCCATACATTACATGCTTAAAACAAGAACAAGAACAGGAGTTTCATCGAAAATCAAGCAGGAAGTGTACTTTATCTCTAAATGTAGAATTTATGCA
>CAJDSM010055549.1:0-15180 GCA_903981925.1 Ostrea lurida | reverse complement strand
TCACAGGTTTTACAATTTTTAACTGAACATTATTGGCAGTAGCAAAGGAAACATCAATACGCTGTACAACATAACAAGGCAACTGAGTGGCAGAACATCCAACTTTAATACACCAGTGAATGATAAGAATGGCAATGTAATAACAAAATATGAAGAACAACTAAAACGTTGGCAAGTGCTATAAATAGACCTCCTCCAATAGATCCACCGAACAGAGTCCTGAACATGAAGACAGCAAATAACTAGAACAGAGGTAACCTCTGAAAAGTGGGAAAGCAGGAGGAATTCATAGACAACATCTCTCTAAAGACTGTTAAAGCAATGGATAACATCTCGATTAATAAATTCCGCCATCTTCTGAACAAAATATGGGAGGAAGAACATGTACCTGTGAACCGGAGTAAAGGAATCTAAGGAAAACTACCAAAGAAAGGTGATTCGTCTGTAGCAATGGAGAGGTATAATTCAGCTTTCTATTCGCAGTAAGTATGTCATATCATCCTACAGGAAATGATGAAACAAGGTTGATCAAATACTTAGAGATGAACAGGCTGGGTTCAGACAAGAGGGATCATGTACTGACCATGATGAAACAAACATTTGAATGGTAGACACCACAACACCTCATATTCTTAGACTTTGAGAAGGCCTTTGATGGTACAGACGATCAAGTGTTGTGGAACATCCTCAGATACTATGATATAAAAAAAAATCATATCCATCCAACAGCTTTATGATGGATTCACCTGTCAAGTAATCCATGATGGGATTCTAACAAATCCTTTTACTGTGTCCACTGGTGTCAGACAAGGATGGATAATTCCCCCTTTTCTCTTTCTGATGGTAATAGACTGGGTCAGCCAAATTGCAAATAACACACCTTGGGTATCAAATGGACATTGCATTCATGTCTGAAAGATATTGCTTTTGTCGATATTTGCCAGCGTTTTCTTTGACACAAGACTCACAAACACAAGCGATTTAAGGAGTGCACCTAGCGCTTCCCTGAAATTTTAAAATTTTCGACCTCGGAAAAATAAACGACAAGATCTTTTGATTTATTGTTACTTTTACTGGGAAAATTTATATATTTTTTTTTATTTTGAAAATGATGTTTGGGGCAATAGATCTTAAATACACCAATGCAAAACTCCAAAAATTTTACCACCCTGATAAACTATCATACACAGACTATCATTTTTGCAGAAAATACACATGTAATTTGTTGAAATTTCACTTTAATTTTTACCATTTTACAGGGCCGATTTTCACCCTTCGTGGGCCTACTTTCCTTTGTTAAAAACGCCTAATCTATTCAGTGCTATTTACGATAGAGCTTTCATATCTGGTATATACATAGATTTCTTCTAACAAGACCTTTAATTTCATACCATGATCTATGACTTTGACATTCTCTGACACAGCAAGACCATGTCAGTCATACTGGTATTGCATTCCCATTTTGTGTGAACTGAAGTTCGGCTATGTCGTGACCCTTTGGGTTATTTTGGGACCACAGTTTTGGGATCAAAAATTTTCAAGAGAAAAAGATTGAAAAAAAAAATCTTTTGAAAATCATAACAGCTGAGTAACAGTAGGGCCAAAAGTAGGTGTGCAGGTGAGCGATGTGGCAACTTTTTCCTTCTGGAATGTTATAATATGTCATATGTTCGTTTTCTTTTAAAGACGTAGCTAATCCAATGCCATTCCCAGCGTCGCCTTTCTATCTGTCGAGCTTGCCCTTTTGTGTAAGTTTTTGTTGGTCACTTTTGTAGGCCAGAATATCCTCAAGATCGTTCTGAAAGTTTGTTTGTGTTCAACACTCGGCTCCATTCAGCAAACTCGATAGTCCACTGCTGTTATACAGTTTCTACTGATTTCCCTTCTCGCTTTAATGTCCTTGCCCGCGCCACCATCTGATGCCACGACGCTTCCCAGATATCTAACTGATGATGTATTTTCCCCATTCAGCTGTATTTTGTGTGGATTAATTTTTAATTTAGGAACATTACTTTCTGTTTTCACTAAGTTAATATTCAATCCAATTTTCCTAATAGCCATGTTCCAGAATATTTAACTGATACATGTAAAGCTGTGATTTCTTCCGTCGTGGTCGTGGGGACGCGTCCGTCTTATGTGGTGTTGCAATCCATTTCCCGTAGGTCAGATCTGTCCCTAGGAGAAATGTTTCCGCGTGAGAGCAACACCATTGAGAAAATGCCAAAGTTAAGGTTACAGATATTTTAGCCTGCAAGGAAACTTCACATGATAGAAGTTTCCGTACTATTAAATAACTTCTGATAAATTTTTCACTAAGTACTCCAAACTAGTTTCCACAGAGAAATTTGATAAAATTTGAGAATGTACGTAAAAATTAACCTAGCAAAATTGTCTGGTATACAGTCAAAGTTCAGTTAGCATAGAAGATTGCAATTGATAACAAGTATTTGAAAATATGAAATTGAATAGAAAATAGTGAAATGGTTTACTAGCTGTGACGTTAATGTCTTGACCTCTTCTAAGCCACTACTGTATGGATAAGTGTATCCTTTTTAATAAAAGTAGGCGGTCCAGACATTTTTAAAGATGGCTCCTATCCTGCCAAGCAAGGGATGTTGCATACCCCAAAATGGCAGAAAGTGCGACCCCGACTACCCAGCTAGATCACGGTTGATTGATGTCCAAGCCAAAATTCATTTGGTGCTCATACTTTTTACAAGGAATGATTGTGGCCACGTGATATTTCACAATCACGTACGCATGTACACATGCATCCATATACGGGTAAGTTCCTCTACGTTGTGACGACGGAATGAGAATAGAAACATAAGCGCAATGATTTTAAATGTGTTTATTGGTCACAGAAGTTTCATTCGGTTATGTACAAGTGATTTTTTATTCATAATTACTTAATCTGAACTGGACATAACACTTGCAGACAATTAAAACATCATTCAGCCATGGGAAATAACTCTCTTGCTATGGATCCAGTTATGCTATAGTTGTCTGTCCACTGTTCTCATGAATAAGTTTTTCTCATTGTTCTCAGGTTAGTAAATCTGATAGATTTATACTGGATGGAAGCTCTCATTGCTCAATTTTCTCTGGAAAAGGTGAGAAAAACATGGAAATTTATATAGCAATTTACGCCCCCCCCCCTTTTTTTTTTAGCTAACCTGAACCTAAGGTTCAAGTGAGCTTTTCTAATCACCGGTTGTCCGTCGTCCATCTATCTGTCTGTCCGTCTGTCTGTAAACCTTTCACACTTTCGATCTCTTTTCCAGAACCAATGGGACAAATTTAACCAAACTTGGTACAAATCATCCTTGGGTGAAGGGGATGCAAGTTTGTTCAAATGAAGCTGAAAGTTATATGAAAGCTTCCTGATATAGTGGAAATTCAATTTTATGCAAATCATGACCCCCGGAGATAGGATGGAGCCACAATAATAAGGGTTCAAAGTTTTATTTGCGAATATATTGGGAAATTTTGTAAAATAAATCTTCTCAAGAACCATATATATTGAACCAGAAGAGTGGATATTTACCTTAGAGCTTCCTGATACAATGTAGATTCAAGTTTGTCCAGATCATGACCCCCTCGGGGTAGGGTGGACCACTATAGGGGATGGAAGTTTTACATGCTGATATAAGGGAAAATCTTTTCCAGAACCACTGGGCCAAAGATCACCAAATTTATGTGAAAGCATCCTGATGGAGTGTAGATTCAAATTTGTTCAAATTGTGTCCCCCAGGGTTAGAAGGGGACCACAGTAGGGAACAAAAGTTTAACATAAGTTTATTAGGAAAATAAATGTTAAAAATCTAATTCTTCCCAAGAACAATGAATGTACAGAGTGTCAAAATTTATATTGAAGTATCATTATTAAGTGTAGATTCAAATTTATTAAAATGGTCCCCGGGGTCAGAATTGGGCTACAATAGGGGACCAAATTTTAAGAAAATCACAAAAATTTCATTTTTTGAAAGCAAAAAAATAATCATACAAATTACATACACATGCACAAAGTGTAATAGATTATACATACATGTACACGGCATTTAACATCCTGTGTATGCATCAGATATGCAATGTGTTATGTTGTCACCTTTTTAAAGATGCCAGACATACATAAACAGAAGTATAGGTTAACATCAGAAAATCGCACATTTTGAATGATTTTCGTAAAACAGAATTTAATAAAATAAATAAAAATGACAAATTCTAAATGTTAACAGTTTGGTTGTAAATATGCTTAAATTTAATTTGCATGTTAGGAAAATCAATGTAGAATACACCCAAGGCAAAGGAATTGCTATCATAGGAGTTACTGCCCTTGGCAATATTTTTTTCGCTATATAAATAATTGACTATCTGTGGGAAATAGCATTTTTTTTCACTATTTTAAGTTTACAAGATTATTTATTATATTCAATGGATGAAATTCCATAAGAAGATATACCCGGTATTTCTTTCATGTGCAAAGTTTAATGAAATAAAGATTTTTGAAAAACCTATGACATCACATGAGGGTTGATCAACCTTAATTTATTTATTTATTTTTGGTACATTGAATCCAAGGGCTCTGTCCCTCTCGATAGCTCTATCAACTGAGCTATCTGATCAAACCCGGCTGACCGCTGCAACAGAATTGCCAACACTTAATTATTTTATCATTCGTCGTCCACTCACCTTTTTTCATGTATCAACACGTCAGGCCCACGTCGATACGTGTCTGTCTTCATTTGCTCAATTTACGAAGTCGACGATATTCTGTGGAGACAATACAAAGTGCTGCTGCACTTGGAAGAGGGGGAATCAAAAATACCGATTTTTTAAAGAATACACTTGAAGGAATTCCGTATCTGACAGTTCAATGTCTTCCAGCAGGCAAATTCTTGTTTGAATCCGGGTTCAGAGCATGTGTGCTCCACTCGTTTATGGGAACCAGAAAGGGTGGGATGAACTGGATGAACTTTGTGTCTTCTAAAATGGCGAAGTCTTTGACATACATTTCTAATTCGTTGGGAAAACGTAATTCTAAATCTGACTGGGTGATCCGGAGACGCCTCTGAACGTTTTCCTATTCCTCGACAACAAAACACGTTTAGGAAAGAGTCCATGCTGCGAAAATTCCCATATCACGTCAAATTACGCTAAGGACGTTACGTCATACGTTACGTGCTAAAGCCCCGGCTAAAGCCCACGTTGCGGGAATGCGGGAATTATCACCCCCCCCCCCTTTTTCACTCACAGTATTTCACTTATATATTCCTGCTTTGCATGCCATTACACGGTGGATAACTTGATAATAATAATAAAACAGTGCTATGATATAAATTGAAAACTGTGCTGTACAGTGTGTAGAATGTAGAACTGTAAAAAAAAAAAAAAAAAAAAAAAAAGGGAAAACTTTTCAAAGTTATTCAATCTTGTCAATACATAGTGTAATAATCATGCCGTTGAATTAAATTTGTAATGCTTGAAAGGGCCATAATTTGGAATAAGCTCTCTCTCTCTCTCTCTCTCTCTCTCTATCTCTCTCTCTCTCGTCATCTCCGATGATTGAATACATCGTACAATCCCTATCTCCAATACGGATTCAGCGAGTCTCTAAATTAACGGCTTTAATTTTATATAGCAAATGGAAATTTCCTGTTGTGAAATAGAGAAACATGTCAAGTTGTGGATGTAAAGGAATTCGTTCTTGTCTCCTATGCGAACATCAGAAAAATAAACAAGCTGATATAATTAAGGTACGTATATCGTTAAATGTGGAACTGTCTTGTGGGCTAATCTTAGACAGTCTTGAAAGTCCCTGAAGGTTAAACCATTGCCACTGACACTGGGTAAAACAGGTTGGGAACACTGCCATTGACACTGGGTAAAACAGGTTGGGAACACTTCCCCTTTAGCGAGATTATCTCGCTTTTAAAACGCGATTATCCCTCTCTAGACACAAAAATAGGCCTATATCCCGTTCAACTAAGAAAAACACCGAGGAATGTACTATTTAAAGCATGAAAAAGATAAAAGTGCTATACAAATGCATGTCCAATTACTGCTACTGCAAAATATGTAAACTAAAACAAAATTACGCTGAAAAGTTGGTTGAAAATTTTTCTTCTATGTTATTAATTCTATAAAGGTGATTCCCGTCATGTCCACAGTCTGTCGCACTTATTGAGCAATGCACGGGATTTGCCATTATTTCCACGAAAAGCAGCAAAACATCTGTATATATAGTACTGTTTATTTTCTCGCAAGAGAGAGAGATAATTGTGTTTTAGCGAGATGATCTTGCTAAAGGGGAAGTGTTCCCAACCTGTAAAACACAGTGCCCCAAATTACCGAAATGATGGTGATATACCGAAATGACACTACAAATGACCAAAAATCTACCTAAACCTACCGAAATGACACTAATATGTATTCCTATAGGTGTCATCTACTCACCTTTTGGCCACCTTTTACAACTTATTATATGGATCTACATGCATACAAAGATTCTACATGTTAATCTTGACTAAGATCATGTTACTTTGACCCTGATTGTAATGTTGTATATTTGTGTCAGAGTTGATGTCACATGCAAAGAAATGAAGTGACCTACATCCAAGTCTTCATTTTTCAGTGTTAAGGCTGTTAGATGATGATATTGTCATATTAGTCATTATTAACTTCTTTTTTTTATTATCAATACTACATGTATTGGATCAATTTTGAAATTTAACTTTAGAGTATTCCCCATTTCCTAGATCATCTGGACACTCAGCTTCAGTAAGCAATTCATAAATGTTGGCATTTCAGTAGAGGGGGGAAAAAGTAAGGGCCAGGTTCTTACCCAATGGCCCCTGTGCCAGATCTAAAGAGGGGGGGGGGACACAGATTATACTGATGAACTCCAAGTCTTGTATAAGTATCACAGGTGTTTTTCTAACTGGCATGTTACCACAGAACTGCAGTTTGATTTTTTTTAAAAATCAGATCCTTGATCCGCTCCTTTTGTTTACTGTCGCTACACGAGCGACAGTAAAAAAAAAGAGGAGCGGATCGAGGATCTGATTTTAATCGGATTGTGCAGAACTGTAACTTTGTAGAGAAATTGGTCCCTCACATTTTTTTTTATCTCCAGAAAGCTACACTTCAAAACTTGTGTATATTTGTGTTTTGCAGTTATGATATATTAATTTTTGATACTGAATAATTCCAGTGTTCCAAAAACATCCACTACTTTTGTGACATCTGCAATAAAGCATTTGAAGAGAATGAAAGCAAACAACATCCTAATCACCATGGAAACTACATGGAATTTCCAGGCATCTTTATTCAGAGAGACTTCATTTCACCTGATGAAGAGTCTAACATTTTAGAAAAGATCTATGAAGATCACTTTGTTGAATCTCAATCTGGAAGGAGAAAACAGGTAATGTTTTACTTTTTATCTCACCTAATCGAGACATCAAGGCTTACATTCGAGTTTATTCAAATTATGGGAGATCAAAGGTTTATATGAGAATATTCAAGAAATTGATATAAATTCTTTTCAAGAGAATGTAGCAGAGCCACACAAGTGTTTGCCCAACTCTTACTTTGTATTCCGTTTAGGACTTACGGAATTGATCACTGTTCGTTATCTTCACCTTTTCATCTAAATGCGAATGATCCCAAGATGTAGATTCAATTTTTTTTGTGACCTTGACTTCCAGAGTGCTGCCCATCAAATTTTACAATATTTCATTTTTTTTAAAAATGCAACAAAAATTATAGGCTGCTTCGTCAACTACAGGCTGCAATGAAATATTCTTAAGCATCTTAAAAATTATTGAAGATTTTAGCTGGAGGATTTTTCCTTCTCTCAATTTGATGGTAGATTTACATGTACAATATTTCATTCCAGGATTATGGTCCAAAAGTGAATTTCAAACGAAAGAAAGTGAAGCCAGATGTTTTCACAGGATTACCAAAATTTAGTGAATTAATTTATAAGAGAATGAAATCAATGGAAATTTTAAAGGACTTTGAACCTGTGGAACAGTGCAACCTTGAGTATGTCCCAGAGAGGGGGTCTTCAATTGACCCACATTTTGATGACTTCTGGTTGTGGGGAGAGAGGCTGGTGACCTTGAACTTGGGGTCAGACACAGAGCTTTGTATGACATCATCAGATGACCCCAATATAAGTGTTCATGTGCCCTTGTTTCGTCGATCTTTGACTGTAGTATATGGCCCAGCCAGACACGCATGGATGCACGGAATACACAGGTGTGACATCACAGACAAAAGACTCGCTATTACTTATAGAGAACTGTCAGCAGAATTTCAACCTGGGGGTGAAAAAGAAAAGGTTGGAAAAGCACTGCTGGACATTGCTTTGACATTTGAAGGTGTACCCATTGCATCTTTTGATCACTAGCATTTACCAACTTCAGGGGTTTACCCGGTTAAATATCATGAATATAAAGTGTTTGGGAAAACGTTATGTGTATGATGTGTAAATGAAAATTCTAAATCATGTTTAAAAATTTTAAAAATGCTTATTATCTTTTACCTGTATTTTGTTAAATTCATTTAATTGTTTAAGAAAAGAACACCAGAAAATGTTGATTAGAGGGAAAAAAAGAAACTTTTCCTTTATTGGCTTTAATCCTCAAATATCTTGATCTGATAAAATCATCCATTACATTTAGTGAAAAGTGGTGAATTTATTGTATCTTATGAAGGGTCTGATTTTAATCAGATTGCATATTTTATTATACATGTAGGACTAAATAAAATATTAAATGAAACTGAATAGACTACAAAGATTTTTAAGATACCAGCTTAATTTGATATATATTGTGATACACAAATGAGGTCAATAGGTCATATAACTGACTGTTTAGTACTTTACAGATTTGGATTCGCTTCTTGCCAAAAGGATTATGCATTATGAAATGATGAAGAAATCTATTCACTTACCATTCAAAAGTTAATGGCACAATGTTTAAGGTTTTTGGAAAAGTAGGTCAAACTTCAAGGTCAAGGTCAGGAGTCAAAAATTATGGTACCAATAGAAGGCCTTGTCATAAGGAACACATACATGTAATTGAAAGTCCACCACTTTGCCATTCAAAATTATGGCCAATGTTAAAGTTTTTGAAAAGTAGGTCAAACGTCAAGGTCAGGAGCGTCAAAATTGTAGTACCAGCATAGAAAGGGCGTTGTCATAAGCGAACACACATGTGAAATATGAAAGTCCGATCATTTGCCATTCAAAAGTTATGGCTAATGTTCAAGTTTTTGTGGACAGACAGACGGACAGACCAAAAACTATATGCACTGGAATCGAAGCTTCCGGGGGCATACAAATTCTCACCCGTATCATCTTATTACTTCCGAATATAATAATAATAATAAAAAAGATATTTGAATATTTTCAGCTCTAAAATGACTGCATGTTTATCAAAAGTTACACTAGGAACCAACCTCTATAGCAAATTGAATTTTTGTCCAGGAATCCAAAAATTAAAAGGGACATAATTTAAAGATCGTAGTTGTTTAAAAGCAGATAAATGCATAAAATTATTATTTCAAACAGTAAATGTTTGGACTCATTTTGATTCTTTTAGCTGCTCTCACCACTGCCGAATATCCTTGCGAATGAAAATTTTTGGCGTTCGCAGAAAATTCGCCAGAAATAAAAGATTGGGGTTTAAGAATATTGAAAATCATCAAGGCTGAAGAATCGTTTACAACCTGTTCCTTACCAATCTTTACGAGTGTTTAGCGACTTTAATGAATTCCATACGAAGCCTTTGATTTTTTTGCAAATAATATAAAGAACTTCTTACAATTAATGTTTGAATGATACAATGCCCTTAACCGACCTTATGAAAGCTTCCGATAATTGTTGCAAGTCTAAACGAATTCTTGCGGAGTACTCAGTTAGAATAAAACGAATAAAACAGCATGTGTTGCGATTTTTTTTAACAAATCTTTTCGAATACCTTCGTTTTTGATTATGTTTTTCATGCTGGAGGTGGGAAAAAAGCGTGGAAGGGTCAAGGCAGAGCAAATCTGACAGAATTTCATATATGTCCTACCAAAGATGACCAAATGAAAAAAAAAAACAAAAAACAAAAAAAAAAAAAAAAAAGAATCAAAACAAAACAAAAAAAAAAAAAAAAAAAAAAACCACAAAAAAAAAAAAAAAAAAAAAAAAAAAAAAAAAAAAGCATGAACAGAAAAAGCAATAAAACTCAAGCGAAATATTGAAATCCGTGGGCAATCGTGACAATAATTGACGTAAAAATTTGCCCAAACCTTTTACGAATCCTTACGAGTGGTTTGCGAGTTTTTGACGAGAATAAAAATGAATGTATTACGATCAATGCCAAATGGCTTGCCATCACTAACGATTGGCTTAAGAATGCATATAGAATTATTTACGATTGGATTGAGAATTTCAATTCCTTTGCGAACTATTAGGAGCCATGTTTCAAATATTCGTTAAAACTCAACGACGGCGACGATTACTTTGAGAGTGATTACGAATGTCTAGCTTTCATTCATTCAATTCTTTATTCCTCATTATGAGATTGATACATATAAACATAATTAATACATGTAGTACACATACATAACACAATCACTCGTTGATATCCGTGGGCAAATTTTTTGACATGTCAAAAAAAAATTCACGATTGTCCACGGATTTTATTTTCCGTAAATATCTTGTAACAATCCGTAAGTATCGTAAACTGGTCGTAAGAACACGTAAAGTGCTCTTAAGAATCCGTAAAACACTCGTGAATTTATTTTTAAACAAATCGTACGATATGTTGCAGATAGTTTACGAGTTGTTTACGGATTATTACGAGTGCCTAAGTAATATCTACGATTTCATTCACGTCGGGTTACAATCGCTTTACGGATTGTTCTAAGTCCTTAAGAGCCTTTACGTATAGACACGATTACTTTATGAGTTACATTAGCAGTTGTAGAAATTGCTGACACAATTTTAATCTGCCCCTTTCCTATGTCATGCTGTTCCAAGTAATGTCAGTTGTCTAATGATTATACATATCCAATTTCGAACACATTTGAGTCAAAAACGTAAACAATCGTAACTAACTCCCAACTTCTTCGGTAAACAGCACGTTATCAACGCGTAACAGAACTGCGTTCAATCGTAGCGGCTAACCTAGCCGCTAGGCTAGAGATCTAGGTATCTTGAACGCACTGTATGATTAAACTTGTTATCGCTACGTCAGGGCTAGCCTCAGCATTCCGTTCTTAAAGATCTTAGCGCTACTAAGCCCTACGTAGCCGCCTACGATCTTAACACAGCCCCCTGGCGTGTGATTTACACGCAAAAGCTAGGCTAAATCGTAACTTTCCGTATTATATTTCGTAAAATCCCTAAAAAGCCTCGTAAAATATCGTAAATTGCTCGTATTTTCCGTGTTGATCACGAAACAAATCGTAAATGTTTGCCATAAATGTGTCGCAAGAACCCGTAATGAATCGTAAATGGCCCGTATTTAAAAAAAAATACTTTAAAGTGTCTAAATCTTAACAATCCGTGTACTTTTACGGATTTGTGGAATACGTAAGGATCCGTACTTGAAAAATCCGTCAGTGTGAAGGGGTATTAACAACCCGACATGGGACAAATTTCTGTAGACAGTCAGTACCAGCCGTAATAATTTTTGTTTATTTTGTCAAGGATCATTATGCAAATGAAAAAGACGTGCTTTTCGTTGTGTTGCCCTATAAATTTTGCTACAGAAATAGATTTGACCTTTGACTAAAATGATGTTCCGTCGTTGGATAAAATGCCATTTTTAAGAATTTTTTTTAGACCGCGGGTATCATAATTTAGAAGGTCCTCGACAAAACAAAACACTCATTAGATTTGTTAATGACTGAAATCAGGCATGGACTAACGAGATGAAAAAAAAAATATCAGAAACGTCAGTCGCGTCAGAGATGTCTCTAGTCACGAATGACCTTAATTAAATGAACAATCTTCGCAACGTACTCTCTAGATATTTAAAATATACACCGGTCAAGTAGTTGAAGTCATGTCATTGTCCTAATATCTCCAGTACATTGTACGTGTATTTACCTTGCTGTGAGTCAAAGTGAAGGGGGAAAAAGTTGGTGAGTCTTACCATAGGTCTCGGAGTTAGCGCGCGAAAACCTGTAGGAAACACACCGTTACAGTGACGTCACAATGTATTTGAAACTTACGTTGGGACACGTAAAAAATCATAGGCTGAAATGAAATAAAAGGACGAACCAATGATCAAATATGAAGGATGAATGTTATAAGCTTCGGCGTGAAGAAACCAGTGTGGCAAGACGATCACCAACGTTCTGTCCATAATGTGACGAGGATCAAAGGATCTGCAAGTGAAAATGCTGAAAATGTGAAGTTTGAAAATTTACGGCGTAAATCTAAAGAAGAAAGAGAAATCCGGACAAAAGAATTGTTTGCAAAGCTTCGAAACTTCGTCTTTTCCAGAAAGTACAGAGATGTGAGCTGGAATCGAATTGTAATCAATGTTGGTGGGACTAAATTTTCCGTATTGAATGGAACGATTAGGACTGTGTCTGGAACAAGACTTGCTAATCTTAATGTTAAAAGTGAAGAATATGACGCCAAGAGTAAGGAATATTTCTTTGACAGGAACCCAGAATTATTCCCATGTATATTGGACTTTTACCGTAATGGAGAAATGCATATACCTAGATTTATATGTGCAAAGAAACTGTCGACTGAATTGAAATTTTGGGGTCTAAACGGGTCTTGTTTGTCACACTGTTGCAGAAAGTATTACTATGATTCACTAGATGAGATATTTGATTATGAAGACTTGCAGGATATGTTTGAACGGGTTCCTGAGAAGCTTCACTCTGTTGACAGCGAGAGTAATTTTGGTGACGATGATATTCGTTACAAAATATGGTCGTTTCTGAACAACCCGTCATCATCAACACCTGCAAAGGTAATCTTGTTAATTCAATTTTGAGATACTAGAATCACATATTTATTGAACGCAAATATTTTTTTCTTTTATAAATTGGGTGATATCTAATGCGTATATTGTCTCACACCTTGACAATACATCAGTGCGATAAAGTTGTTTTGTTTTTTTTAAGCTTTCACCTGAAGCCGGAAGGCTTCAAGTGAGTTTTTGTCCGTTGTCTGTCGTCGTCGTAAACTTTTACATTTTCAACTTCTTCTCAAGAACCGTGGGCACTTCAACAAACTTTGGTACACATATCCTTGGGTATAAGGGGCTTCAATTTTGGTTCAAAATGACAGGACAGGCCCTAATCAAAAGGGGAGATAATCACCGAAAATGCAAATAGGGTGGTGTCATTTAACAAATCTTTTCTCAAGAACACTGGGCCGAAAGCTGAAATTTATATGGAAGCTTTCCCTGATATAGTGAGATTCAGTTTGTTCAAATTCATGAACCCCCGGGGGACGATGGGGCCCATATGGGGAATGCAAAGTTTGACATGATTATAGAGGAAAATTTTTTAAAAAAATCTTTCTTCTAAGAACCACTTGGGCCGGAAAGCCTGAAAATTTTATTGGAAGTTCCTGATATAGAGGTAATTCATTTTTGTTCAATCATGACCCCCGGGGGTACGACTGGGGTACAATAGGGGATAAAGTTTTACATATGATTATATGGAAAAATCTTAAAAAATCTTCTTCTCAAGAACCACTGGGCGGAAAAGCTGAAATTTATATGGAAGCTTCTTGATATAGAGGAGATTCCAGTTTGTTCAATCATGATCCTGCGGGGTACGTGGGGCCCCATTAGGGGATAAAGTTTGGACATATGATTATTATAGGGGAACATCTTTAAAAATCTTCTTCTCAGAATCACTGGGCCAGGGAAAGGTGAAATTTATATGGAAAGCTTTCTGAATATAGAGGGAATTAAAGTTTGTTTCAAAATATGACCCGGGGTAACGATGGGGCCCCAATAGGATCAAGTTTTACATGTGATTATATACGGAAAAATCTTAAAAAATCATAATTCTCAAGACCCTGGGCCAGGAAAGCTGAAATTTATATGGAAGCTTCCTGATATAGAGGAAATTCAAGTTGTTTCAAATCATGAACCCCGGGGTTACGATGGGGCCACAATAGGGGATCAAAGTTTTTACATGCGATACATGATATATAGAGAAATCTTCTTCTAAAATCTTTTTCATTGAACCAGAAGAGTTGATGTTATTCTGAAAGCTTCCTGATATGGAGTAGATTTAAAGTTGGTTCAGATAATGCTCCAGCCGACATAGGTTAGATTTAGTCCGCACAGTGTTACATTCTAAATCCCAAACTACTGCTCTTCTTATGAAGCAGCTGTGCTCAGGTGGAGCGATGTGACCCTTGGGCCTCTTGGTTTTTTTTGGGGGGGTTGGGGTTGGACGTGAATTTTAACGTGCTTACTCATTTTAAAAATATTACAAGTAGCCAGATATCTTCAAATGTTTTTTTTTTTTCTTTATTTTGTGTGTGTGTGTGTGTGTGTGTGTGTGTGTTTACTCCCTTAATCAACTGACTGTATAAATAAGAAGAATTGATATTTTATCATGAAACAACCCTCAGGGCCATTGTGAAACTGTTGCATGGAAAGTTACAAATGGGGTGACTTTCTGCATATTTGCGATATCATTTGGATTGTTTCAGCAATTGACTAGTACTATTTCAGATCACGAGTACTCAGTAGATCGCGAAATCATGAGTACTTATAAGTGTTATCTAAGAGTCCAATAAAGTATCGGATATTAACCTCTATCGTCTTAATTATAAAAATAAAAGAAGTCACCAACCTCAAATTCACGTGATGAAAAATACCGTGCTGTAGTATTAGAGATGTTTTATTTGAAGCGCGAAAACTACGGCATTGTGTTTATCACATGTCTCCCATTGAATGTCGGTCGTCAGAGGAATTATAATAAGACGTCATATCTTATTTACAGAAACACAAGTGCCTGTGATCAATTGGAACACATGCATTACGAGATTGTTTTACGTAGATCTGGAAGCCATGTCGTAAAAAAAATTAATAAAGTAAAAAAATTTACAGAGACTTGCCAGTCATATTTGAAAGGTTCTTTGTATTTCTTTGTTCTTTGCCATAGGCATACTATGCATGTACTACAGAG
>CAJDSM010055545.1:0-19425 GCA_903981925.1 Ostrea lurida | reverse complement strand
AGAATTCGTAATCCATGACATCCCGTATAATATAATAAATAATGTCTGCAAGAGAGGGTTACAGTGGAAATAGTCACCCCTTGAAAACCATCGTTGACCTCGGCTAACGCCTCGGTCAACAATGGTTTTCTCGGGGTGACAATTTCCACTGTAACCCTCTCTTGCAGTCATTATTTATATAATATCAAAGGGTAGAGAATTTGACATGTCACTTACAGTCACTATATATCAATGGATGGTAAATTTTGTAATCATGGGAAAAAACTGCACTTGATCTACCACTGAAAGCAAAGGAATTAAGATTATATTAGAAGCCAGGTATTACAATAGCAATATGCACATGGATAGCAAATGTACAATTTTTGTAATGAAATGTAAAATCCGTTTAATAACGAATTACAATATTATACTAAAGGTGTCAAATCAAGGCATAAGAATAGTATGTACACATTAATGCACCTCTTTCAGCCCGGTCTCCAATCCTCAAGATTCACTGCCATTCTTGTATTCGGGTTCCTGAAAGAGAAATGGTTACATGTTCTTGATAGCAATACTTCAATAAGACAGAAAGACGGCAGCATGTGTAAATTAAGTGAGCATAAAATACTAATTACCATAATAATTTCCTTGGTGACAAAATATCGACTTTCTTGTGAAGTTGTATCCGTAGAAATGATTATGACGTCACAATGTCATGGCGTTGAGTAATGCAGTCACTATAATATTATAAATGACGCATCCAAGAGTGACGTTGTTTTGTCATGAATAAACTTTTACGGCGTTATTTCTTTCAAAAAGAAAATGTTTGATTCTTATAATTCCAATGTCCTTTATTACCGATTGTTTTGATTGGATAAAAATCGAAACGAGAATTTACACATCAATAAATCCGAAAACGTGACGTCACAATACGCGCATGAAAACAAACAACGTAACACACGGAACTATTCAAATTTTTTAAATTATTCATACAGTGAACAAATTGGAATTATAACTAAAGAATTAAACATTCTTTTATTCAGTTTTTGAGTAAAATGTCCAGAGTTTACACATCGATAAATTCTTCAAAAAGAATGTTTAATTCTTATAATTCCAATTTGTTCACTGCATGAACAATTCTAAAAAAAAAATTTTAAAATTGCGTTACTTTGTTTGATTTCATGCGCGTATTGTTACGTCACATTTTCCACAATTTTATATCGGATTATTATGTTTTATTCCAATCAAACAATTATTAATAAAAGTAGTCTCTGAATCACGGGGGAGAGAGAGAGAGATGCGACAGGAGAAAGAAGAGGAGGGAAGAGAGAGAATGAGAGAGGAATAGAGAGAAGACCGAGTGAGAGAAGAGAAGAGAGGAGAGAAGAAGAGAGAGAGGAGAGAGAGAGAGAGAGAAGAGAGAAGAGAGAGAGAGAGAGAGAGAGAAGAGGAGAGGGGAGAGGAGAGAGAGAGAGAGGTGTGTGTGTTGTGGTGTATTTTTGTGTGTAACAAAATGTAATGTATAAACTTACATGCATCGACTGAAAGATCAAATCATACATGCTGTGTTTTTGGGGGGAAATGTTGATTTCTCGTAAATCTTTGGCAACGGACTTTTTTGTGGTGTTATTGGTAATTTGTTGTAATCTTTGATATATGCCAAAAAGGCAAAGATAACGGAAAGTGTTCTCGTAAGACCCAAACATAATACAAAATAAGAGTTAGGCAAACACGTACCCCTAAAGCCTAGGAGTAAGCACCCCCTGTCGACCGGTCACACCTGCCATGAGCCCATTGTTTTGATCAGGTAAACGGAGTAATCCGTAGTGTGAAGAACGGCTTAACAATTGCTATGAAACACGTCAGATAACATTTTACCTAATGGCATCAATACACATGAAGTAATCGTATAATTATGATTATGTATAATATGGGATTTTCTTTGATGTTCAAATCACCTAACATGAAAGGTTAGCAGTGCACTGGACTTTTGCAAAAGTTTTTTTTGTCCACCTTTCAATGTTTAACTCTTGTAGTTACATCTTTTCCGTCGAAATCATTTATGCAAACTTAACAAAAATGGTCCAAAGGTGGTCCTCTTCCCCCTAATTTTCGAATACCTATTCGAGATGGCCACGATAGCCGTACATAGTGCTCTACGGGAAAATTAATAAAAGATCTTTTTTCTGAAACCTCTAAAAGCTAAATATATCCTAACCTGGCAACGGTAACAAATTTTGGTTATTGGCCATGTAAATACGGTATCAAAATGTCAAAGTTTTTGGTACCAATGAAAACGGTTCGAGCTAGATGGGTGTTCGAGTCTGAGTGAAGGGGCAATACAAAGGGTTCGAGACATCTATGGTGTTGGAGCCCATCGAAGTTCCACTGTATATAATTATGTATATTTAAAACATTTCTTTAATTAAAAAATCACGAGTAAAAGCTCGAAAACTAGACGATTCTGTTTTGTGCGAATAAACTCCCATCCCTAGGCAATGTCGGGGGGATACGCCAAACACAGCGATTCCTATCAAATACGATGACCATCCTATATTCCAAAGGTCCGATAATCCAGAGACTCTTTAGTTCAAAGGTCCGATAGTTCAACATTTCACGTCATTGACCAATGACTTAGAAAAACTGTAATTGAAATTCATTCAAATGAAATATGATTATTAAAAATTCATTTACCTTGTCAGATCTTTGCGTGGATCAGCAATATATGTAACGAAGCATCATACATTCGGTAAAAAAAAAATGTATATATGTTGGGTACATGCATGTAAGAAATGTTTTGACTGCTGAGAAACTGCATATTAGAATTGAGTACATTCTCATCTGGTCATTCTATGTAAAAGAAAAGTGATGGGAGGAGGGGTGTACTAAACCCACTTGTGCCCCCTCCCCTTCCAAAAGTGAGGGGCACTCCCCACCCCCACCCCCTTGTCCTAAGCCCGTGACAAAGGTATGCCCTAATGCTTAATGTTTTAGAAAAATATTAACATGTATAAGACTAAAAGTGCTTACTAGTTAACTGATAATAAAGTCAAAATTTCAGTTTACTAGTAGTGTACCAATTAAACAATGATAGTTAGGTGTCTCAAACACTGTTAGTCTGGCTACCTATTAACACTATTAGTCCGGTGCCATTAACACTGATAGTCCGGTGCCATTAACACTGATAGTCGGTGCATTAACACTTAGTCCGGTAGCCATTAACACTGATAGTCCGGTGCCATTAACACTGATAGTCCGGTGCCATTAACACTATAGTCCGGTGCCATTAACACTGATAGTCCGGTGCCATTAACACTGATAGTCCGGTGCCACCACAGTCCTCAAAAAACCTAATTATATCGCAAAAACAGCATTAATAACATAATTTCAATGTGATAAATCGTTTCTTTTTCTTCATTTGTCTAAAGATATATTATATACAGTAAATCTTCTTGTATGAGCTGAAATAATATTTCAAAATAAATATGGTCGGTATTTTCGTCTGGTTTGGTACATGTACTTTTGTGCATGGGGATGATTGTAAAAATAATTGACAATATCAAGCTACTGTATATAGAAATGTTAATGCAAAAACGTCTTACGAATTCCGTAACATAAACCTTTTATGAAAAAGAATTCAAATATAACGCTTTAATAGTAAGAAGATTTGTAAGACAACTACCATCTCGATTTCCTACAACTACACGAAAAGTCCGTTAATTGCTGAGCACGCTTAGTCTGGAAACGCGGAAAATAACACGGGAAGTCCGTCCCCATTTCATACCGTCAGTGGCGTATCTAGCTATAAATGTTATGCATGCAGGGGTCGGGACCCTGCCCACCTCGAAGAGGTGGCCTTACGGCAGGGGGTCTGGGGCCGCTTAAGGCCCCCAGAAGCTCTGGGATAAATCGTGCAAAATCCCGAATTCTTGCCATTTCCTGGGATCTAAAAACTACTGCTATAATAACCATATTTTAAAAGATTTTTTTTAAATTATCAAATGAACGAGATTGACGGAAAGTGTAATTACTTTAGGGTGTTACCAAAAGTCTTCGGGGCCCTAAGAAGAAGTATCTCAAAGTACAAATGACGTGTTTGAGCGTGAATAATAAGAAATACACTAATTTTGTAATTTTATTAAATAGTATTTGGTTTCTTAGAACTGTCCAAAATCTGCTCTCCGTGTCTTGACAGAAACGAACAGCGTGTAGTAGCAAAGAAACTGTCTTGTATTCTGATTTCTCACGTTTCGACGTCATGTTTATTTGACGCGAATTTGAATAGGAGATTTTAATGGAGAGGGCTTACATAGGCATTGCGCCTTGAGTGTTTAATTCAATTTCTGTATGTTTATCCCAGCTAGCTGTCTTTACCACAAGAATTCTAACATATGAACAAATGTCTTATTTTGTGTTCACTTGTATTTACAAAATATATGCAATGGTATCCCAAAAAATTCACTTAAATGTTTACCATATTACAGAGAAGAGGCCCTCAAGCCTTAAAGCAATTACAAGCTGTAAAGGTTGGGCGGCCATCTTTCACCCTACACCAAGATATTATAAGCACAAGTATAACACCTACCCGATATACAGCTTAACTATTATAATAATTAATGATCCGGGTTGAAAATTTTCACAATAATAAACATTGCAATATTGAGATTGAGAGCATATCTGACATGGGTCGTTTTGAATAACCCGCACATAGCCTCCAAACGCAATTAGCGGGTGTGAACGTCAAGGTCATACACAGATAGAAACCCGACGTGAGTTAAGTACATATCGTTTTGTTTTTGAAAAGCTGCATCCGTTCATGAATGACTAGAAGTACTATATGTTTAACAAAGTAATTATTACGCAAATGTGCCACTCAAATAAACTTTGAATTGATAATTTTTCTTTGCAGTTGGAATGTTAATCTGAGGTCAACACGTGTGTAACACGCGTTTCTCTTCCGCGATATTCCAAACTGGTGACCTCCGAGGTCATTGCGTCGGAGGTGACGAACTTGTAAGAATTAGTAACGGGATGCCAGTAATTCATGAATCGACATTTTCTGCTGATTTGACGCGTTTACTGCTTCAAATCAACTCTGATTCAATGAAATTACAAATATGTCACTCTATTTGTTATTTTATTTTACAAATTATTTGCCGTCAGTTACAGCTTGTATTGCTTTAAGGACACTCTATACACTAACAACAACATTTTTAGACACACTGAGAAAATTAAATCACATTAAGGTGTTGATATTACATGTAAGTTTATCTAAGTAGTTTTTAATATATGGCACGGGCCATTTACCCCCAGGAAAAATGTTCAAAGATAATGAAGTATTGATGAAAAGAAATCACCAATGCTCACCTGTGTAATAGAGAAAAAAATATTTGTCTAATGAGTATTAATGAATGTGACAGTGTTATTGAAAATTTTGCCAACTACATATATACTAGTAGCTGTTCACAATTGAGAATAACCTTGTTATTTTACTTCATCTATCATTTGGATAATCTCCCTTTTATGATTTATGTATATGAACTCTGTATTCTTTATATACCCTCTGGGCCAAAATTGGAAATAAAAATTACTTACTTGAATGAAAACAAAACATGCAAATAAAGAGTTCAGTTAATTATAACTTATGACCTTTACCTACTGACATGTTACAAATGCTTGAACTGATTTAGAGTTTGGAATTTAGATCTAAGGGCAGATAACTCTAATTGCTTAGAATTACTAGTTCTTTTGTGCGCAGTGTAGAGAGGGTCCTTAACGTTACGTGAGTATCATACCCCTTACAAGGAGTCTCATGTTTGCATTTTTGGTCTTTTTATTCGCCCGCTATACCGCTGTCATCCGTCCGTCTATCCCTATCACTTTGTCTTCGCAACTCCTCCTAAACCCTTAGAGGGATTTTGATGAAACTTGGTACAAAGAAAGATCACAATGTGGAGATGTGCTTATTACAAGGGGAATGCTGTCCGATGATTTTTTAAAAGGAATTAGGGCCCCTTGGAGTTAGGTTTTTCTATGCAAAATTATTTGTCTTCGCAACTCCTCCTAAACCCTTGGGGGATTTTGATGAAACTTGGTACAACGAAAGACCACGATGTGGAGATGTGCACATTACAAGGGAATGCTGTCCGATGTTTTTTAAAGGAGTCACGGTCCTTGAACTTGGGTTTTTCTATGCAAATTACTTTGTCTTCGCAACTCGACGGACCCACGATTTTTCTCCAAAATTTTGTTTTTCACTTTTTGTAATCTAAATATCTTGTCTGATGTGTATAAAATTCAAATATGTGACTATGCAGCATCAAAATGGATTAAATTACAAAATTAGTCATTCATATATAACACTGGCTACAACGCTACATTTGGGGTGGAGGCTCTTGTTCAGAAATCGATCAATTACACTGCAAATTATAATTTCCTGGACTAAAACATTATTAAATGTGGAAATTTTCATGTTTATTCTACTTTTTGGTCTTTTTCCTGCTGCGAAACCGCCACGCAATGTTGTGCGTAACTGCCATCCCAAATGCAGCGTTGTATCCAGTGATAAAAAGACTTGAGTCTTTGTTTACATAACGAATAGTTACGGCTAAAATATCGCTATAATCCGTGCAATCAAAAGGTCCAAATTTTGAATGAACACTTTAAATGAGTTATGTCTTCAATGTTTAACATCAACAATTAAAAATCTTTTAATCAAAAATCGTGGGTCAGTCCCTTTGAGAGATTTTGATGAAACTTGGTAAAAAGAAAGATCACAATATGGAGCTGTGCATACAGATACAAAGGGAATGCTGTCCAATGTTTAAATTATGGCCCTTGGACTTAACTTTTTCTATGTGAAATACTATCTTTAACTCCTAAACCCTTTGGGGAAATTTAATTAAACTTATAGTACAAAGAAATATTGTGTAGAGGGGATCTGCATCAGCATTTTTAAACAAGTTGTAACACTTTAAATTCCTTGGATTTTTTTCCTATAAACATTTAAATCCCTGGTTCCATAATATATGCGGGCGTATCATGTACTGGCTTGGCAGTGCACTATTTTTTTTTCACATGTCATCGTCTTTTGAAATGCATGTGGTTTCTATCTCGGTTTCTATTCAAATACTCAAGAAGAAAAGATCGAAGTTTGAAGCATAAAATCCGGCCATATTAACATTCCTCATCCGCAGAAGTCATGAATATCAAAATTTTAACAGAGGGCTTCATGGATATCAAAATGAAGCATTTTTCTTTCTAAAATATATATAAAAGAATATTTTCTAAGATTTTATACATTCTCACTGTACAGCCACATTGGCCCCACCCTAAGGCCTGATCCCAGACCCAGAGGCCATAAATTTAATAATTCTGATAGACTGGGCTTCGTGGAAATTATGATCGTACATGAAGTTTTTCTCAAATACTTTTGGAACTAGAAAAGATTTTTCTGGGTTAAAATACAGGTTTGTTATATGACCATATTGGCCCCACCCTAGGGTCTGAACCCTTGACCCAGTGGCCATGAATTTTACAGTTAAAGTAGGGGGCTTCACAGACATCATAACAATGATTCAGTTTTTCTCAAAAATATATAAAAGTAGTGAAGATTTTCTAAGATTCAATTCATGTTCACTGTATAGTCATATTGACCCCCAGGACCATAATTTTTCTTCTTTTTTTTTTTATTTGAGTAGCTGGCTTCACGAACAGTATGCATGCATTATGCAGACACCTGTATTCAACTTATAAAGAAAATAGAAGTGTAAGCAAGAAAAAAGTAAACATACTGCCTATAGCACCTGTTTAGTTAGGTATTACCGTGACATTGGACTTGTAGATAGAAAAAAATAATAATAAAATACATGTACATTGTCATATTACACATCCATAAGGCCTTTGTTCTTATATATTGGTATATAGCAACGATATTTCAGCAAAATATTACCTTGTCATGAAACATATGCATTCTGTTCCGCAGAGACAAAGACAAGTAAAATCAAATCATATTCATGTAACGCAGAAACATTAGGCCAAGCTCTAAAGAGCAATTTACAGCTTTCCCCTTCCACACATCTTTCAATGTGGCAAGTTTCATTGAAATCCTCCATAGCGTTCAAGAGGAGTTGTGAAGACAAAATACTGGGACAGACAGAAGGACGGAATTAGTCCATGGGCCGAGCCAAAAATTGGTACCACCAAAGGTGGCAAAACCTTTATGGTGTCATTTTGTTTGTAGGACCAATATATGAGTATTAAGGCATGATAGCATTTCCAAATGAGTAGCTTATTCGTGATCCACGGTACCTCCATTTTTCAGATAAAATTAGCATGTCGCCTCATAACATATGCTGGTGTTTCTGAATTATTCTCCCTTTTCCCGTACAAAATACTAATAGAAATTGACCTTCGCCAGTTTTTAATGCTGATTTTCATTAAGCTTGTTGTTCGTGGGTTTTTTGTAGGGAAAAGATGCGAATTTATCAAAACGAAACAACGTTTGATTAATAACCGTTATTTTCAAGAAAGAGTTTATTGCATAACTGTGGTATTCAATTTCAAATGAGATAGATTTTATATTAACTATGGATATTTTCATTGGACGTCTGGTATGCGAGTACCCTTAATGATAAGAGAATATGGATCATGACTCCAAGAAGTAGGGGTATGAGGGAGAACGGCACTCAAACGAGGCCCGCCACTCAGTTAAATACTCCCACTGTTCACGTGCCGTAAGATTTGAATTCAGAAAAGTTTCATTTATTATTGAATTTAGTGTCTCCAAAGCAAATCAACTCATGGAAAAGCACTGCTGAGATCCGCTAAAAAAGATAGCATGCACATGCACATACACTAGGATCTAGCAATATGGATTGCAACATGAATGACACCATATGCTACCTGTGGCCTACAGACACCATATAAGAAGCATTTTACCATCATGAAAAGGTACATGCGAGGACTATTTTTCCAAGACACACAAACGGAAAACAAGGCCCAGTGGGAAATAAGCAAGGGCACCAGGCCAACAGCCATCTCAGTCAAGGGTTTTTGTGAGCGCAAGGTGGCGTCATCTTCTGTGTAAATAAACAGCAAGTGACTTGAAGGAAGATGGACTATAGGAGCCCTCTGGTCCAGGGTGCACGAGGATATCGTTTCGGGAGTAAGAAAGTGTGAAGTGTGTGTCTTGACAGAGGTTGCTGGGAACAATTTTATTGGTTCGCATAAGATAGTGTAGTCTCAGCATGAAGTGACCCATGCTCATGCGGTCGATTGCTACATTTATATCAAGATTCAACACTCCACTGCTCTAGGGACATGTGGATAGAGGGTAACAGTGTTGCTAAAGTTTGATTACTGAGTGCTTGAGTATTGGGTAGCCCTGTAATAGAAACTAGTTTATACATGACTCTGGTCTCGGCTATTTAAGGAGAGATGATGATATGGTTGTTAACACGTATTTGTACTGCCTAGTCGACGTGTGTTCAAGTAGCCCGTAGAGTCCAGAACTTGGTGCAGGGGGATGGCAGTTCTTGGGGATGGAAACTCGTGAAAACCCTCTACTCCCCCCTCTCCTTGCCGGGAAAGTAAACACAGTCCCAAGCAATACTGGAAGGTTGACTTTGTAAAGGTGCTCCTGCAAATGATATCAAGATGGGGCTATACGGTAGCAGCTAGCTTTGTGTATCCCAACCTCGGAATTTATACCGGGCTTGTTTAAAGGCAGGATTTGAGTACTCCAGACGAAGGTGCAGTATCGTTGGATTCAGAAAATAGTAATGGTGAGATTATCGACAAGCTGCGGCGACTGCAGATGAAAGAGACGATGTGAATTGAAGCAAGACTTACAAACGAGAAATGGCTACTCAGAGATGTCGAATATGTATATGTGATCAATGTCCTCACTGTCAGTGGACGAGGTACTGCACACACTGCTGGCTAGGTCACAACAGACCTGCTAAAACCCATCTAAGATCTCCAGAGCGCTTACAGCTCGTTTGCCATAGGAGTATATATAAGCCATTGCAGTGTGGCTACTACACCAATCATATTACCTGCAACCAGAGCCCTTTGAACGAAGTGCTCAACACTTATCACACCAACTGCAGTCACTTGACTACTAAAACATGTGTATTGACCAAAGCCCTGTTTGCAAAAGGTGAAGAAGTAGTATGCAGTGCCAGAACAGAAGTTCAAAGCCTTCACTCTTAGTTTTGAAGTCTTCCACATTATATGCACTCTGTTGTGAACCATCGGGAAGACATTCCAGGATGTGGGCTGAGGGAATCGCCTGTGTAGAGGAGCGTCTTGCTTGGTGATTTCTGTTGCTGTGTGATGGATGACCGGAGGTACAGCCACGCAAGTCACGGCTAAGAAAGTTGCTGTAAGAGGCAATCATGTGCTTGGCATGGAAATGCCTGTTCTGCCTTGTGCCGTATAATGCATCCCCAACTACGTCGCGATGTCAATGATCTCCATACCCACGGAATCTTTATGCAAAGGGGAGATTGTGGAATCCGACAACAGCTGTCCCATCTGCAAAGGTTGGACAATACTGGATTCTTCCTGCAAACTACTAGGCTGCAATTGGCGGGCGCTATCTGTAAAGACCTGTTGTTGAGACCAAAGATTGCTGCGGATGGACATTGATGAATCCAGGGAAGGCAACGCTGGACATTGAGTGGATGCTCTGAAGACTGCTGTTGCATGTTGCTATCATTGGCAACAGTGTTTGTATCCGCGCCTGGTAAACTTTCCAGATTAGTGTGCCGGGTGAAACCAGCTGAATGCACAGTGCATGTTCAATACAGGCAGACCTGCATAAACCAGAGGAAGATGAAAATGAAGAAGAAGCACGCCGCTGATTCGGACACACAGAGCTCTAAATATACTGGATTGTAATACTGCTATTGACGATAGAATCTAGTACTTCGAAATGCAACGGTATAAGCATTACCTAACTAGAATATAAACTGTTCATTAATGATGCTCTGTGTGTAGTCTGAGATATTCACATGATAAACAAGTTATCTGCTTATTACTAGACTAAAATCATTCCATAAATTCGTAGTCACAGATTTTGTTCAATTTTATAGGGTAATATTATTCAATGCCTTATAAAAACCTATTGACTAAGCTACTACTGTGTGATTGCTATCACAGGCAAAATTTTCATACTGCATATTAAGCTAGGCCATTCCAAAATGCCTATCCACTAGAATTTGCCAACTTTGAGTGGTACCAATAGCCCAAAAAGCTGGTCTTGGCCCATGGACTAAATGAGGAACTGGTGCAATACCCCCACCTGGAACAGTGACTCTATCGTAACGGCATGTCACTGATAGCCTGTGGCGGAATACATGTAGGTCGTAGTTCAATCGATAGCCACGTATACAAAGATATAAATACGTTGGATAGAATATAGTCATTGATAATGCAATATATTGCACGCATGTTATACATATTTAACTATTGAAGCGAAAAAAAATTATCAATTTTTTTTTATGCATTTAGACCTCCCTGAAAAAAAAAATTAAAAGAAAGCTAAGTTTATATAGATGTTTTTTTCACTGTCTGTCGACTGGGAGTTGTGGCGTGCTCCTGTAATCTAGCTACTTGGAGGTCAGAGTTGGTGGACGGTTTGAGGGTGGGGGTCCTGCTCTCCGGTGACTTATGTCGATCGGGCGTCCGCGCTAAGCAGGGCATCAATATGGACACCTCGGGGGAGCCCAGGGTGTCCAGGTTGTCTAAGGAGGGACGTACAGGCCCAGGGTGGAAACACAGCAGGCAGAAGTCCCCGTGTTCTGCAGTAGTGGGATCGCGCCCGTGAATAGGCACCGGTTGGCAGCCCGTCCAACATAACTGAACCCAATTCTTTTTTTCTCTCTCTCCCTGTAATCTTTCATTATATAAAATTTATTTATTTACCCATACTGCAATTTTGATAAAAATTTTGATAAAAATTTTATAATAAAGTTGATTGATCATATACATGTAAAATGGCACCATTTCAATATCCAATCCCTGTCGGTATCGATATCTTTAAGCATATTAGGGGAAAATGAGATGAAATAAAAACAAATTAAAATACTGATATCAAAGAAAACAAAACTTTACTTTTCAAGCCAAAAAGTGGTTTGTTCAAATCTTTTTTTTTTTTTTTTTTTTTTTTTTTTTTGTGCTTTACCATACAAAATATTAAGTCAACTGACAATAATTTTAATACAAGTTTTCAGCTATTGTTGTGTTTCTTTTTATTTTGGTCCAGGTTATTCATGCTCATTTGTTGTTTTGTTTTACTATTGATGTGAATCATGCCCTGGAATCTTAGATGGAAGCAGAGATTGATTTTTATAGCATGGTGACGTCTCCATGAATGAAAAATTCTCAAGTGGTACATTAATATACAAAATGTACAATCGATCAGTCAACCAATTCGTGGTTTGCTTTTATTTCATCACTATTTCCTCCTAAAACTCTTTAATATATTTCATTAAGAAGCTGAAAATAAAGGACAGGGTTTTAATCGGGCGTGAAACCGTACAATTCGTCCCTGAGCAATAGCTGCTGTGTTGTTCTGATTTCCCTATTACTAGTAATTGGCTGTATAACGGTAACTGTACCATTTATCTTTTCAATTTTACTTTTATAACCATTTATGAACCATTCTGATATGAATTTCGGGATTTTCTTGCATCAATTTTTTGGAGAATAATAAACCTTCTGATAAATGTGCTTATGTAACGTGTATAGTGGTCATCCATCCGGGTTGTTCAAATCCAGGCGATTTGTGCAGATTTTTGGCAGAATTGCTCAAAAGGTGATGATTAAAAGTGAACCCAACCCGAACATTCAAAATGGCGGGAATGACGGCTATTTTGAAAAACTCATACCGGTATAAACCAAAATGATAAAAAGTCATATTTTGATGATTTTTAGAAAATGATTTTATTGGTTAAGAAAGTATATATTGGTATTTTTAACAATATCCAATGGATATCTTCACATCATACATAAATTTAGAAGAAAATAGTCAATATTCAATGGCGTCCATCTTGGAAAATCCCTGAAATGTAAAGGTAAAGATAACGAACCGTGATCAATCTCGTAAGTCCTAAATAGATTACAAAAAAACTTAATGGACACAAATTACTAAATTGATGTTTGCATCATAACAGGTTTTAAAGAAATTATCAGTAAATGATCAATAAAGTCAGCTTGACATTAATAATATTAGAAATGATCACACATTTACTCTCTGACACTATTTCCTTTACAATTGCAGAGTGCTGTACAGTCCAGTGCTGCTTTAACACATTTACATTTTCCACAACCATTATTGCTTTTGATCATTGATTTTGGTCACTCAAGCACTACCGACTAGAGGTGGTGGTTATCAGTCTACTTGTGTTTTATCGTGGTCAGGTGGCAAGTGATATATCACGTCCTTTTAGGTGGGGATGTTAGGAACTCTGGAGTAAGAGTGAGTTCAGAACACCCCTGTGCCCTGGAGGTTTTATTCTACCTCATATCTCCCATAGTTTGGAGGTTGATGCCCCTAAGTCCGGGTTGTACACTGAATCCTCTCAGAGATTAGGAAATACAGTTCCTGGTTCCATGCTAGTGAACTGTGCATTTGATCCCTTGACACCCAGTCAGGGATATGGTGGACCATTCATATCTACAGCAGTCTATACCAAATGCTATGGCGGACCCCAGATGTCACCGGCAACTGCCCTAATACACCTCTACATTCACAGTCTGCCCAACCCGACAGGGATAGGAAGCAGTAAGCAGGGAATTCTTTAGATCCAGGGCACAGGAGTGTCTGGGCAGTTTTCTCAGACAACAGCTACCAAGTAGCAGTATGCCCCAGCTTAACACAAAAAGGCAGCGCCACCGCCCATGTTCCTCCGACCCTACGGCTAGATACTAGTACAAGGATCTGCAGTATGATGGCAAGGAAGTTGGAATCTGTTCTTGATGAAGTTTGAGAGGATGCTCGCAGTCAAAAGTGGACGGAAGGTAACATGATCACTTCTGCTTCCTCTCTGGAGGAAGCCGCCAGTTACACGCCGCTACTGACTCACCAGCTGGACTTCCAGTCGGCACCCAGTCAAGTAGTGAGGTTTTGAAAGAGTGGGCAGAGTTCATACTCACTTTGGCAACTCGGGAATTTCCAAATCTATATGATGTTTATCCCCATGCATTAATACAGTTGTGTTATGGAGCAGAGAATCGTGTTGCGGGGATTTATGCTCTTGGCAGGCAGCCCAACCTCTATTCATCGGATGCAGTATTTTCTATTATTGCCGGAGTTTTCTCTCAAAACCAGAAAGAACAACAAGAGGGGGTAGCGTCGAGGAACCCTTCTTCAAACCTTGACTCCAGGAACATTCTTAGAGATTTGTTGGACAGAATGCAGCTCATTAAAGCTGCTTTGAAGGAGTGTAAATGCTCCCAAGGGCGTTCTCCATCGGCACTTTGCTCCAGATTGGACTTCCGCGACTTGTTCTAGGTGTGCAAAGTCTGGGAATTTCTATATGGAGTGCCCTGGGACCATAAGTCAGGAAATGCACAAGGAGCTGACGGCATTTTCTACTAGGAACCACCGCCAGCCCCTGCGTCGCTCTAAAGCCCCAAGGTTCAATTGTTAGGTAGTTCTATGCCCTGGTCTGGAGCCAATTAAATACGTTTGATACCTACAGAGAGCCCACTAGTCAGGAGAAATCTTGTTGCCAAGAACAACTGGTGTGCATCTTAGGAAGACTGTGTAATGCCTCCTAGAGGTACAGAGGCAGATGGTCATACAACCCAAGACCAGACACCCAGAACAAGGAAAAGAAACGTTCCTACGTGAAATCAGGGTGCCGGAGAATGTGCACGCGCGTGCATTTTAAGGCATACACCTTTTCAGTAGAGAGGATATGGATCGTGGTAGCAGCCCGTAGGTTAAGCTGGAGTTTGATCGTCTAGGGATTCGGGAGTGGACCCGAGAAACCAGGGATGGTGGGCCCAAGGAGGATGCCCCAAGTGATATAGAGATTATAGGGGAGGGCGATTGGTGCATCACCACTGGCCAGATGAGGCCATCAAAGGGATACGCAGAACAATTATGGGTTCAGGACCTATCTGCAAAGACCTTGGTGAATGCTAGAACAGGAATGAGCTTACTGGGGATCTGCGTGGACATGTATGTGGTTCCCTTGAAGGACTCTATGTTGCTTGGTATAGACTTCATGCGAGGATATAAGGCAAATTAGACCTTGAGCATGGCACTCTCTCCATGGAGGAGAGAAGATACAGACGACCTTTGGCAGAGCGGAATCCCAGGACGAGGCTCGGGTTTTGTTGCCTCAGAAGATATGTCAAGTCAACGCCATTTCCGTTGCCAAATGCCCTACTAACTTCGATAGAGAGTTGGCAGATTGTAAGATGGAACCTAGCATTCGGAGACTCTCTGAGATTCTGCTGATGCCTTGCACTTTCCATGCTAGTGGGAATTCCTTTCGGATCTGCCTGGGGAATCCCTTGGATCTAGTTGCCGTTGCAGAGAGTATGTGTAAAGGGTGCTACTGTTGAACTTGAGCGCCATGTTCCTGGAGAGGGAAGTTGTGTTCCCTGGCAGCGGGGACCCAAGAAAACTCCTATGGGTCTTGACACCGCAGGATGGTAATTGCGAAATCATGTTTTTGAGACTATGGGACACTCCGGAGGATATCCGCCCGGCCATATGGTGGAATGAACTAGGGATGTTAAGTACTCAGACAACTAGAGTTCCTCCGGTGCCTTTGGACGTACATGTGTGCGTGGCGGCGGAATGGTGGAGATTGTCGTTTCAACCGGAATGTTCCCTTGAAGACACGATCCGGACTACCCCGACCCTATCTAGACGGACACTTGTGCCCTTCTGTGGGTTTTGTTGTTGTTGTTGTTGTTGTTGTTTTTGGTTTGTTTGTTTTTTTGTTTTTTTGTTGTTGTTGTTTTTTGTTTGGTGGGCTTCTGTTCTGCCTACCTTGTTTTTACCCTGGAGGAGTGGCACTGGCACTCTTGTTTCCCGGTTCAAACCAGTTTAGGCTATGAACCACTTCCTTTCGGAGAAAACGGGGAAGTGTGATAGTTGGGTGCGAGTCACTCTTGAAATGACTCGCCCAATAACGTAACTGATGCAGGTCGTACGCGGGTTTTGTGCACGGTCTAGGTGCATTTAAAACATTAGATGCCTCGATATTATCACTTTTTTAAAGGTATTGAAAACAAAGAAATAATAAAAAAAAAAAAAAAACACCTCTGCTTCCAAGTTGGCTGTCATTCAAGATGGCCGCCTGTTATATACTTTCTGAACATTTTTAATGGTAAACCTAAATGTATGTATTATGTCTACAAAGTTTCATCAAATTTAGTCAAGGCGTTGATTTTTAATAAGAAAAAAACCAAGTCTGATTTATTATTATTTTTGCCGCATTTATTTCAAAATGGCTGCCAAAAGCCGCCATTTTGATTTTTTCGATTGGGTCTACTTCTAATATTTATTGGTATGGCCTAAAGAAGACATGTGCAAAATTTCATGCTTTTATCGCTTTCAGAGCAATTTTTTCACAAATCGATCGGACTAATACTGTCCGCTACACTTTCCCAGCTCAGGGAAGCTTCGTCCCGAAGCTTACCATGGGTTCTCTCTGGATGTTAGGCACCTCTTCAGAATCGGCCGTTCTCGACAACAACCACTGTCTTCCCCACACGAGACCACGTCCGTGCATGAACACAAAGTCCCAGTGCTCCGCAGATGATTACTCAAGGCAAATCTCCCGCCAAACACCAGAGTTACTATACAGTGTCACCAAACAGTAACAGTGCTAACCATGCTCGCCGTTGCCTAACTTGCGTGATCAAGATCTTTGCCTCTTATTTTGAATTTTTTTTTTTAGTCCTCTACAGGAAGAACATTTTGATTTTAACTTCAAACTTGAAGTTGACAACAAAATCAGTGACATTACAAAACAATGCAAACTTGATGTCGATGACTTAGATGGTCCAATAAAATCAGAAGAAATTGTATCAATTATCAATTAATAGTTTAAAGATACGTAAAACACCTGGTCATGATTCATTAACGAATGAACATATTATTCATTGAGGTAAAAACCTTACTCTTTGTCTCGTGAAAATGTTCAATGCAGTCATAGCCTGTGGTACTATTCCTCCTGAATGGAAATGTGGTCTAATAGTTCCACTGTATAAAGGTGGTAACAAATTGAAAACTGTGTGCAATAGTTATAGACCGGTATCCCTTTTGCCCTGCTTTTTCAAAATCTTTGAAAAATTAATTCTCTTTTGAATTACGAACTCAATTTTAGAATCATTTTTTTTCCAAACCATCAACAAGAAGGTTTTCAAAAGCACCTTGGTTGTTTAACAGCATCATTCAATCTTCAAGAGACAATTTTACACAATATAGAACAGGGGACAATGTTTATGTCAGGGTTTTATTGGATAGTAATAAAGCATTTGATACTGTTTGCAATTGGAGAAATGGTTTGATGTTTAAGCTATATGATTTTGGAATAAAAGTCATTGATCAACAACATCTAGCTCTATCATTGTAAACCAAACTCAATCTAAATGGTTCTCTGTACATGTAGATCAAGGTGTAAGGCAGGACGGTGTCCTGTTTATTATTTTGTATCTTGTGTATATCATTAATGAATTAGAGCCAAGTAGTCCAAATACAGGTGTATTAAATGTTACGAGTAGCTGTCCCTCATTAGCAGACGAAATATCTTGCATTGGATTATCTCCAGTTGCCCTTCAAAATCTGTTAAATATAGCGTATGCATGTGCGAACAAGTGGCGCGTCAAAATCATGCATATTGAAATTCCATGGCAAAAGAAATATAGTGTTAACATTGACTTTGTCTGGCTAGTGGGGCGGCTAAACCTAAAATTTTGGCAAAATATTTCCTTTTATGATACAAGCAACAAATTTTGCACAAGTGATCTTCAGACATTACTTGATCGATTTAGGCTTGAGCCACGATGAATTCCTCCATTTTCCAAGATGGCGGCCAAAAACAAAATGGCGTCATTTTTTTCATTTTCAATAGTTAAAACTTTTTAAGATTCACTTTTACTTTTCTTTTTTAGGGTTATTATAATTTTATTTTGTAGAAACTTTTTAGTGAAACAAAATATATCATTTCAATCATATCAGATCGTTGTTTTTACTTTTACCACCCCAGACCAGACGTGGGGTCCGGGTTAGAATAGGTCCCCAAGCATCCCCTTGCGTGGTGCGTAGGAGGCGACTAAATGGGGCGGTCATTCGGATAGACCGGAAAAACGCGAGGCCCCGTGTCACAGCAGGTGTGGCAACGAAAAAAGATCCTCCCTGCTCAAAGGCCCTGAGTGCCGAGCAAGGTTCTAAATTTTTGCAGCCCTTCACCGGCAATTGGTGACGTCTCCATATGAGTGAAATATTCTCGAGTGGGACGTAAAACAGTAAATAATCAATTAATCCCAGACCAAGACTCTTATTATCAGTAAGTTGTTGACACTACCGGTGCATACTGGCGCAACTTGCAATCATTTTTTAACCCGGCATTTGAGTTTAGTGTAACTTCAAAAAAGTCTCCAAAACACACCTTTATTAACTTCTTCAGACCAAGGTATAAATATCCAGATAGCTGGAATATGGGCAAACGCGGAACGTCAAATATTTTTTATTTACAACGTCATTTACAACGACGCGTGATGAAACACGTCACCAGCAAATAACAAAATTTTGTCAGAACATATACGCGTCTTTATCGTAAGTGTACTGTTTAGACTGTTTAGTTTTTTTGAGTGGTCTTTTACCCTGTATTGGATTCTCCGTATTGGCTATTCCTGAGACATTATTCCTTTCTCTCTACATAAATATATAGTTTACAAGTTTGTTTTGATTAATTGTATAGCTTTATACTTTTGTCATTTCTAATGTTTACAATGGATAGATAATTCCATTTCGTTTTTTGTCAACCGTATTTTTGATTTTTTGATGTTGTTATTAAAGTTGGGAATATATGTAAGTCCCAATTTCATTTTCTTGTAAATCCACATTTTCTGATTGTTGACTAGTTTTTATATACTGCTATTAAAATCGGAGATAGAATAGTTCCGTCATAGTTCGTCTAATTGCGCACTTGCATTTTTGTATTTTACTTCCATTTCAATTCAACATGTCAAAGAGAATTCGTTTATCGGTTTCCTCCAGATTGAGGAAAAGGAACACAGATTGGTCAAAAGTTTTCATATTGCCAGGTAAACAAAGACGAAACATTGATGTCACTCCTCGAAATACATCAGACGAAAGCAAATCTGGTACACTTTACTAAGTAAGGAATATACAGAGTTCAGAAAGTAATATATGAGATGCCAATTCCTATAGATATTGACGGATAGTTA
>CAJDSM010055544.1:0-22058 GCA_903981925.1 Ostrea lurida | reverse complement strand
TTCCGGCCTCCGGTTTAATTTAGAGTGCGACCCTACGATTCCGGGTTGAAATCATTTTTGCCATCGCAGGTGTAATTCAAGAATTACATGAAAATTAAAGTTGTAAGCACCCTTGATTGCGTATTGTGTCCAACAATCGGTATCTCAAGAAAATATTCACGTTTCATATATGAGCAAAACCTGGGCGTCCAAACTGATAACAGTAAACCGCTACTATTATCAGCTTCTGTGATGAAGCATACCTTAAAATGAAATGTTTTCTTACATATCACTCAGCATTAACACTAATAATTAGTTATGAGTATTAGAGTTTAACTGCCATCGTCTGTATATGAGCAATTGCTGGTAACATTATCAGTTGCGTCTTTGAAGGAATGTTCAGGGAAGAAAAAATTAGACGATCACACCACCGTAAACAGCCCCCCCTGTTACCCCCTTCAAAGTATTTCAGAATCTGTATTTTTAAAGTATAGGTTAAAAAAATGACCTGTTCTATCTTTGCATGTGACATGTCGCCCCCTATATTATATAGATAATATATTAACCTTCACACCAGCTGTCCTAGTCATCGCATCTGACTTATTTGTTAGGCATGTGTCAGTGACCTTTGAAAGACTGTCAGGAAAAAAATGTTACCGGCCATCGAATTGCGAAGTACTTATCCTTGCCCACACCAACACCACATCCCCAACCCCGGCCCCTCCTCTTGCGTAAATTCATAATTATCCTTCTCCAATGGAAATTGGCACATTGTCAAGACCACGCGGATATCAATACTTTTCAATTCATGCCATTAACCTGTTATATTTACCTCGTTAGAAGAAAAAATGATTGGGTAGTAATAAAATATTATCATTTTTGGGAAGATGCTTCCTCTTTTTAAAAGCTTATCTAAGCAAAAGTTTCTTTATGTAAGCCACACGCCTTGAAATCGGCATAAGGGTGTCACTACCATTCAGATAAAACCACCTAGTATATTTGAAAAGAGATGTACTAACAAACGAGATTCGCGGCAATTATGTGAAATACGACAAGACAAGCGGCACCATGGATGTGGACCCTAAAAAGCAACTACATCCAGCTCGTAAATCCAAGAATGTGACTGGTGTGGTTTAGAAAAAAATTGATCATGCTAAACAGCTAAATATTACCAGTATTGGTAGGAGAATATACCACGATTAGTCGAGGACCCACCTATATTTCAGGGTTCTCTCCCATTGCGTTCGTCGACACACGATCGAACCCGAGAGTGACATTTTTTTAGAAAAAAATTTTATAGTCTCATCTCTGGGTTGGGTAAAATTGATAACCAATGACACAATTTGTTAATCATCTCTCTAAAAAAAACATACAAGAGAAGCTACTATTTCCATTTAGATTAATTTGTCACTTATCTTGAGTCACTCAGAGTAAGAGTATTTTGAGTTTGGTCTGCGTAATATATAAAAATATGACATCAGTGATTACTTGGTAAAGGTAGAATAGGTCTTAAAAAAATATTTGTATATTTGAAAATAAGAGAACCCAGTGTGTGAACTAGTACTGCCCACTATCGTTGAAAAAAACTTTGTTTTGTGTTTATGACAAATAGCTACATTTTGGGTGACAGGTACTCCCTACCGTGTAACCCCCATCGGTCATAGGGCATTGCGTCATTAGTGAGATATACATTAACGTTGTGTTTATTAGCTACCTTACAAAGAGAAGAAATATTATCCGAGAAGGTGGTAAACGCAATAGAACTCTACTTTTTAATCTGGACCATATAGGAACTACCTTAATGAGTTTGTGTTTAGCAGGGGAGAAAGACATTAGCGATTGATAATGTGTCAATTCAAGAATACATTCCAACTCTCCTCTTGCAAGTTTGGGCAATCTGGGGCATCATTTAAATGGTGTTTAGAAGGCTTAAACACATTCATTTTTGAAGTCTTGTCAACCAGATGTAGACTCACCATTGATAGAAAGACGATTGACTTTTAGTTCTTGATCTGCTAACCAAGGTCCAAACGTTAAAAAACCAACGGTGGAGTGAAACCCCTGTATCCTCATAGCGTGAGGTGTTAACGAGCTTTGAGTGGACCAACGTCCGTATGTAAGGCCCAGCGCTTGGCTGACTAAAAATTATGTCAGAAACAGGACTATAATATTATTGGCTAAAGGTACTAACTGGCGCATATAACGTAAACCCCAAACCAACAGTACGACTTCATATCGAACCAAACAACGATGCACTCATCAGAACACAAGCGTCTACGTCTCCTCGTGCCAGCCCCGGAGGTCCAGACCGACACAGAACGGGTGTTTCACTAGAGGGCATAACCATTCGCACGGACCGATAGATAACCGACCCAGTCCGCCAACAAGAATAACCCAAACGGACGGCACGGGCACAGAGAGTATATAGGTATAGACTATAATACTCATATGTGTACCACGCCAAACACCCTCAGGCGGAACCTCAGCGGCGGAGGAAAACAGGTGGCAGGACTAGAGCTATCGCCAAAAATGGGTGAGGAAAAATTGACCAACACAGAAGCAGCCATAAGTAACAGCACCGACCAACGGCTACAACCCTTGCCAAGATATTAACAATACAACGGGTAAAGTGCAGAATTGTTGCATTATGTCACAAACACTAGCCAGCTGGAAGGAACAGCGAGAGGGTGAAGGGGTATATTGAGCACACTCGACATGATCGAAACGCGAGACAAATCCCCGACCCAGCCCGCGACGCCCTGTAAGGGACCTGGAGGTCTCAGGGGAGGCCGTAGAGTGTGCGCGTGGAGGAGTTATCGAAATTCGGTCCAGTATAAGGGGGTGAGTCTGGACATAGGCCCCTGGGTTCAGTGTCACACGGACCATAGGAACGCAGTTCGCCGCCAGTGTCCCCCACGATTGACATAGTTCCGCGGCCACCACAAAGCCCAGAGCTTTCCGCGGAGGCGCGAATGAGACCCCAGTAATCTTCTCGACAACGAATACATGAAAAGTCGCAGTGATCTCGAATCCTAGGCTACACAAGAAACAGCCAACGGACTAGGACTAAAAGTCGAATAGCTCTTGTCGATTCCCTAGCTTAGTTATCCTCATGTCCTCTGCTAAGTTTAAAATAAATCATAATGATGGGAAGGATGAAATTTTATTACCTTCTCATTATTGACTATTTCAGCAGCTGGGAACCTTGGAGTTAGTCGATCAAACCACAATCCATATGCTGAATGAACTCAAGACTCGAAAGAAACAGAATATAATAATCGACAGTGTATAAGCATCTAAATGAAAAGTACAAAAACGGAATAAACAAAAAAATAAGATAGAGGTGGAAACAAAAAGACACGAGCGGCGCGCAATGTAAGAAGTATTCAGCTAGTCGGAATAGCAAGAATGATTTACAGCCCCCACCAGCCCCCACCACCACCCCGAGGGTGGAAGAGACGCTCACGGGGGCAGTAGAAAAAAGGGGAAATGTGAAGTGCCGAGAGCGCAGAATGACCTGTCGGGGAAAAAAAAAAATGAGGACACATGGTTGCAAAAGCGACTTAGGCTGCATGACTAAAGTCCAGAGGAATGGCAACTTAAGAACAAAGGGATAAGGGCTAAACATACTCGCCGAAAGGATAACTAAAGTAATCTTACACTGCGTCCGGGCAAGAACTAGAAGGAGCCAAGAGGGAGGGTGAAACACAATACCCCACGGTAAGCACATGCAGGAAGGAGCGGGAGCCAGAAAGAAGTGCAGGGGCTAGGTAAGACAGGCAAAATGATGGCCAAGTTATGGAAGGGGGGAGTAGTCTACGCACGTAGGGCAAACAGGTGGCAGCAGGGAAAAGGTCTGGCAGAAGAATAGACACAGGGAAAGTTCAGAGAATACTCCTAGGCGCGGCCAAGTGCAAAATGCAGCCAAGGTAAAGTGGGAAAAACTTGAGACAATAGTGCAAGCAGAATAAGCAAAAGGGCAAACAAAAAAAAAGAAAGGAATTGGCAAGAAAAAAAAAACATAGAGAAATAAAAGACAAACCGAGAAACTTACCCATGCAAAAAAAGGAGAAGAAGCAAGAGGGGAAAAGGGTCAAAAAATGTATAAAAAAGAAAACAGAAAAATGACAAACAGGTACAAAAAAAAAAACTAATGTAGCGCCAAACTCGTATCGATATCGGAAAGACAAACAATGTGTGGAGTGCACATTAAAATAAGATGCGTATGCGTCGAACATAAGTCCTACAGAAGCTATCATGCCATTTCTGCCTTAAGCTAATTCGAGAACCCCTTTGCGTCAATACCTAAGCCACAGCGTTTTTCTCTATTCGATCTGCACACCACCTAAATTTTCCGGACGCCGAATTTAAGCTATGACAATGTAAATATGGTTACACCAAAAACCGAATGGGTGCAGCAGCCCCAGAATGCTATGTTTGTGTTCTGTAAAAAGGAAGACGTTGTTGACTCACATAAAGTCATCAAAACAAAGACCCTTTAACGTTGCATGTATTATTGAGTTAAGCTTACAACTTAAAGAATAAGAAGCAAATGTGTTAAGCATTGAAATACAATTGAATCAAAGCTTCTATACTAATAGTGTCAAAATAGACCAGGCGCCAAATAAAATTATTTCATACGATATAGCTTTTCAAAGTTTGAATTTCGAATATTGCATAATTTTAATCGTGTACCGGTATTGATTGGTAACAATCAAGACCAAGCTTATGTTACATTGTGTGGGGTCGTCCATATGTGATAAAGGTGAACTTTCAAGAAGCCAGAAATGAGGCCAACTAATATGTTTTATTTAGATAAGAGGCCGATCCAGAGTTAATCACGCCTTAGAACTGGACCGCTTCCGTTCACGAACCATATCTCTACCTCGATAGACAAGATCGAAGCGTGATATCGACTAAAAGGCGAAAAACTACCGATTAACCTTAAAACAGAAATACATTACAAGATCCGGTAAATGTTTTAAATAGACCCCATCTTTACTCCTTTCGCAAATAATAATTGCAGTGAAGGAGAAACTTCAGAGGTATATAGTTCTACAACATAGGAGTGGTGTAAATCAATGGATTCTCAAAATTTTCAAATGTTTAGTAGATAAAATTCAGAAGTTTTTCACTCTCAGCAGCATAAAAAATCAACACACTTTAATTTACACCACCAATCCTCACGAAAAGATTAGAGACTAGACTTTTTGAAAAATGGAACGATCCAAAGAGCAAGGTACGCTTTTGGTCAAAATCTGCCCAGTCAAGAAAATTTATCAAAATGGTAAATCTCATATATGAGAATGTGTCATTTATGAATATGACCATTATTAGTTTTTATATCTTCAGTAGCAGTTGTAATATATTCAACAGAAAAGTCTATATCAAATTGACGACACCACCAAGTTAATTTTGGCGTACACAGGTAGTATACGAGAGTTCTCCGCAAGCGATATTCTGGTTCGTCCGACATTGTTTGAAAGTAAAAGTTGCATTACACAGAAAAGAAATCATTTTCAATAAATGCAAATCATTCGTTTATACTCATTTGAATAGGTAAATTGAAATCAAGTCAGATAGGCCGTGCAGCGGCAAAAGCTGCACAATTTTTCATAGAGCGAGTTCGATCATCACCCAAAGTAGATTCACGGAAGTAAAGATAAGTTAAATAAGTTAAGTGCGCATGTCTGTGTGCGAAAGCACTTTGGTTTCAATGGTTTGTGTCTAGTCAAAACAACATGGAGGGGTTTTCAACGCTGTTAAAAATGATAGTAGTTTGGTGATTTACAATATTCCCCCTTTTTTATGGCACTGAAAATTTATATCCTATTCGGGTATTCGGGACAGTACTTTCCAAACGGGCTATTATATCCCATTTAAGCAAGTCAAGGTCAGAGGAATCTCGGACTATTTTTAATACAGATACATATTTGGAGATTGATTGCATATTCAAATGTTTACATGAATATCAACAAATCAGAAAATTACTCCAAAAGCCATGCAATTTAATATCTATATTGAAGAATCGGAGGGAAATATACGCTATTGAAAATAATAGAAATGTACACTTCGGAAAACTGAAATACTCCGCCATGTTGGAACTAAACTGACTATGATAAAAGCATTGGTTGGACCATTGTTCAATTTTAACGTCATATCCTGCAACTAAAGTGAGTTCGATCGCAAGTTAGTCAAACTAAGGAGACATTGGTTGGTAATCGAACTCGCCCATAGAAAGCTCTTCCGGTGCAGACAAGCCAGACGTTTAATGGTCCGAACATCAATTAATGAAATATATATAAAACATTTTTTAAATCTATTTCTCATTTCTGTTTGCATTTTTATTTTATTAGGTGGAAATAATAAAAAAAAATTTTAGTTAGTGTCTTGCATGCATTCGATTGATTGATGGTATATTGTTTAACGTCTCGCTGGAGAATTTTTCACTCATATGGAAATGTCACCACTGCCGGTGAAAGGCTGCAGCATGCATTCGAAAATATATTTTTTTAAAAAACCAAAGCAAAAAAAAACAAAAAAAAAACACAAAAAACTGACATTAAAAGTAGCTGGCATTATTTGAATCAATGAGTTTCATACGAAGTGTGCGTTATCACCAATGTAAGTTTGTAAATTTTCACGAATCAGAACATGTTGCAGGGTTATAACGAATCTCGTTTAAAGTCATCATTTCGCAAATTCTACGCTCGCTATAATGACCTTGTTTGCGATTACAAATTACCACTAAGTCATATGTTGACTGATATGTTTCATATCCTTTGTTAGACTGTCATTTTCATACTAGATTTGACGACGGGTAACCCTGTTTACTTTGTTTCGACTGAGGGCTCACGGCGGGTGTAAAGTTTTGACTCCCTACTGTGGCCCCACCCTAACCCTGGGAATCATGGTTTGAACAAACATAAATCTACTCTATATCGGGAGGCTTTCTTTGCTGACACACACACACGCACGCACGCACGCACCCACACATCCACCCACCCATATAAAACTTTGAAAATGTGAAAGTTAACAACAACGACGCCAACGACAGACAACTTTCGGCTGAGTTGGGCTAAAATGTATGTTTTTGAACAGTCTGTCACTCCTTCCTTAGTGAATGATGCTGAAAATCGATTAAAAAATGAAAGAGACCTACGGGTTTCCAAAATAGTACATGTCTTTGCTCTTTAACATTAGCAGATCTAATATAAGTAAAATGTTTAATCAATATTCTTAAAATGGAATTCTGGTCATTTTCAGAGTTAACCATTGACATGTGGGAATAGTCCCTGGCATTACAAAGGACCTAGCATTGCAAACAAAAAACTAGTTACATACTCGATCTGGCCTTACGTTGACCTCATCATTTATATCAAAATAATTAACACGGATTGTTTAATTGACTCTTCGATCAGGAAACCTATTGATGTACTGTTAACTCCACAAATTGGAACAAAAGTTATTTGCAGAAATTCATTTCTACAGATTTGTAGAATGACATTTCCAGAAATGTACATAAAGTTATATTGCGAAAAAATAAATCAGTAACCTTTGGTTAACCCTTCTTTTGTTTGCAGTACGTGCAAAACAGAAGCTTTTATACAATCTTTTAAAAATGTTCCGTTTTTAATTCATTTTGTTCTGTTTTTCACCGGCAGATACATATCAAAGTCGTGTTGAGTAAATACAAGTTTTCCCACCGAAACTTATTCAAATAAATACGTATTGAAACTGATCCTCCAATCAGTCTGGGAGATTTGCAATATTTTAAAGGGACATTTATTAATCACATCAAATTAGTATTAAAACTAAAACAAATCAAAATAGTATTACGCGAAAATAAATCACTGAATAAATGCATGACATTTTACTATCTACAAAAGAATGAAACAATACTAGAATATATTACAATTTTACTAAATACGAGTACAAAAATGAACGATTTTGAATTACGGAAAAGCAAAGATAAGGAACAGTGATTAGTCATATAAGAATAGGACAAATACGAACCATTTTTATAAAAGCCAGAGGTTATGTTACATCATGTTTTGTGAGTATAATCAAAAACACTTTCGGATCGGCTGGTTGGTTTGTTGTACGAGGGTCATTCAAAACATTTAAAACATTTAAAGCAGTTACAGCAGCTACTCCCTAAATAAAAGTCGCAGCTGTCCTACCTGTATAGCCATCTTATCTAAAAAAAATTCTAGCCCTCTGATTTTGTAGATTTTAAAATCTCTCTATTTTCCCGGGTGTCAGAAGGGGGAGGTCAGCCTTGAAACTTCATTTCGGCTTGCACTGACCACATCTCTTCGCGAGCCAAGTGTCCATTCGCTTACTCTAATCTACCCCTTGGCTGATTTCAGTCGGACTGAATTGCCATCTAACGGACGATGCCGAGTTATCGCTCTTGGACTAAACACTGAGTAGACAATTGTTTGTTGTTGTTTCTTATTTAGGTGTAACTCCTTGTTGCGAGCTTATATCACCTTTTCTTTCGGACGTAAATCGCGTATATAACTTGCCTTTCTGATCATAATGATTCATACTTATGGTTTTTTATGACATGCTCAATCAGGTATGATTGGCGCAATTTGATTGATGCCTTAGGAAGTCAAAGCACGGTTTAGAAACTCGACTAAATCTGCCAAGGGGTAGATTAGAGTAAGCGAATCGGACACTTGGCTCGCGAAGATGCACCACATCCTAAATCTCTGGAATGGAGATCCTTCTGTAACGTGTTTAGGGTTCCAAGATTTGGACGAGTCCCTATGCTTATTGGTATAGATCTTACAAAGTGATACGGAAATATATACAGATATATTAAGGATTACCTGTCCTATCAAAGTTTATGCACGAGTCAATATATACAGATATATCTTAAAGATTACCTATCTTTATCATAAACTAATTAACTAAGCTGGATCTTATGCGACAGATCCGGGGCTACGAGACAGGTACCTGGGATGTATCCTTATACCGGACAGGTCCGCCTAATCTCTGTTGAGATTCAGCTCGGCTAGATATTTGGACTGACGCCTTCACTGAATCTCGGAGCACTTATTCATAATTCTTGTCTTGAAATAAAGCACTCGGCTTCGGCCGGCTGTATCAAGTAGTGTGCACTTTAGGGTGACACTGCCACTCGCTTCAAAATAGTGACATTTCATTGTAAACTAACTCATCTAATCACTATTACAAATGGTTGGCATTGCTTACCTTCTAGGTTTGTAAATCATAAAAAAACACAAAATTTTCCGTTAAAAAATGGCATCACGTCGCATTTCTTACCCTCTTTTGTAACTGAAGAGTTTCCTAATAGTCTGTTTTTTGTTACCTTACTGTTATACCACGAGTATTCCTACACACATACGGTAAATATTATATAAATAGACTGTGGGAACTCTTCAATTTTGGGGATATATTTGTTGCAACAAATAGAGAGATAGAATTTGAACGGAAAAATTATAGATCGTTTTTAGTTGCGGATTTCCATATCTAGATGTAAAGTATGCAACTATATATTGTAAGAATGCATTATAAGAGATCATTAAATGAATCAATATACTATGACAGCGGATGGCGTGTCAGCCTAGTTCATATTAATGCTAGAGCGGCCGAAGCCGAAAAAAGTGCTACTTCCAGAGAACAAGAACTTAATAGAATAGGAGCTCACGAAGATTCAGTGAAGCGTCAGTCCAAATATCATAGAGCTGAATTCAACCGAGATTAAAGGTCCCGCCTAACCAAAGGACTGATCATACAATAAAAGAAATAACACCAGTGATGAATGCGTCCACACCTTTACAAGGACCACTAGTATACTACACCACCGTAACTTGCTAGCTTAATTTCCTTTAATTTTATTCACAACACCCTGGTTTTAGTCGAGGTCTTTACTTCTCCAGCACCCACTACGACGATCTAAGATTATAGCGATCAGCCGTATTTTATAGGCTAAACGAGCATGATAGTTTGCCTCGGTCACACCGTAATATAGATAATAACGATAAAAGTCCTTATCACATCAAGATATAATATAGATAACCTTACATCCCGTGCCCGATCCTAATTCGTAACACTTCCTTACCCAAGTACCGTATTGAGGATTCTTTCCGCGGTGTGATAAATTTAGCTTATTTTAGCGGTTAGATACCTTTCCGCTAAAATTTTACCCGCCAAATATTCTTCCAATATCTGCAAGAGAGATCACACTTCCTTGTTCGCCAAATTTAATTCCGCTGAAATTATCAGCATACCTTAAGCCAGCAAATCGCCAAATTTTAGGCCCATTAAAAAAAGTTGCTATACAGTAATTATTTTGGTAACTGATCATCTATGCTTCTATTGTAACTGGTCATCTATGCTTCTATTTCTTGTCTACTTTATAAGCAAGGTTGCTATCCCCATACAAACCCCTTTATCCGCCGAGCGATGTGATCCTGCCATTTTCACCTTTTATTACGAAGGGTGTTCACCAAAAATAATGACATTTGGCTGTTTTCACTCGCATTTATTAATCTTTGATCTTTTTATTCGTCCCTGCTTTTCAAAGTACTCACCCTTGGCCTGGATACACTTTTTTAGACGATCAATCCACTTCTGGAAACATTTTTGATACTCCTCAATAGGAAAACTCATCAAATACTGATAAATTGCACACCCAAAGACATTTCATGATTTGTTTCTTTTTCCAGATAGTTGGAGAACAGAAAGAAGTTGCACGGAGCCAAATCTAGAGAAAACGGGATGTGGTAGGACAGTAACCTTTTCCGCCTCCAAATATTCGGTCGCAATGCGTGCTTTGTGTGCAGGCGCGTTGTCATGGAAAAGTCGGAGATACTTCATACCCGGTTTGGGGCGGTGACTTTCATAAGATTTTTTCAGTTTTTTAATAACAACATTTTTATAGAGGTTATTTGTTACTGTGTTGCCCTTTGGCACAGGAATTTGCATGACAGGGTCTTAATGGTATATTTTGGAAACAATTTTTACAATTTCTTTGCATTTTCAACACGGACTCTCTTTTGTTCGTCGCTAAGCAAATGGGGTATCCACCTAGCGTTTATCTTTCTAAGCTTTAGATTTTTTAAAATACCATGAATATGTGCTAACGACAAGTTTGTCATCCGAGTCATATGTCCCACGGTATCTGTAAGATTTGGTGGATTTTTGTGATAATATTATTGGTTGTAACTGATACAAGGCGACCTTGGCGAGCAGAATCTTTGATGTGGTCGTAACCTGTTTGAAGTTTAGCAACTCACCTACAAACAGACCTATGAGACATTTGACATTACCATAGATATCACAGACCTCATGATGAATATCTACGAGTTTAATGCCAAGTAAGGACCTGCCTTTTATATAGACCCTAATTTCAAGTGCATCGCCTGCTCTTTTTTCAGTCATTTTGAGTATAGTGCAATGAATACGCCATAAAGCAATGTACACTGTAGCTAAGTCGGTAAAATTGTCCTCTACGGTTCAGTTATCAATCAAACGTGTCAATGTAAAGGCAAAGATAACGGAAAAGTGATCAATCTCGTTTAAGTCCTAAATTAGAATACAAAAACAAGAGTTGGGCAATCCGGAACCCCTTGGACACATCAGAGGTTGATCAGGTGCCCTAGAGGAGTAAGCATCCCTGGTGACCGGTCACACCTGCCGTGAGCCCCATAGTTCTTGATCAGTGTAAACGGAAACAATCCCGTAGTCAATCAGTGATGTGAAAAAACGGGCTTAACAATGGCTCTGAAGGCACACCAAAACAGCATTTGACTCAATGGTAATCATATTGCGTAAACTAAATTGTTTATAACGACTATAAAAATTTACGGAATGCTGCCTTTAAACGTAACTGTGAAACCCTGTAACAACAACTTGTCTGGTAAGTAGCTTGCCTCGATTCAAAAACTGACCATACGCAGAACAAGCTCTTGCGTATTTCGGAATAAGTTGAAGAGACATACACACCATATGCAAGATGATGATCTGGAATATTGCTACATAGATTATGGGGAAGTTGACAAATGGAGAAGCTGAAATCGTCCCGTCTGTCATTAAAGGTTGAGTAGTAGGTTGCCGTTAATGTCAATGTCAATAAAATACCCAAGTACGAAGCAGACATGGAAGAACTCTGTGGTTTCCTTTATTTCTAGTTCGTTGGGATATAATTGAATCGACAGATATGAATGGATATCATTATTATTGATAGATAAAACATAGTCAATATATCGAAATGTCGAATTAAAGGCCACCGCTTAGAGATTTCTTCTTTTCATGTAGAAGATTTGAATGAATTCTGCCTCATAAGAATATAAAAATAGGTCACTAATAAAGGAGCACAATCGTGCCTAATGGAATTCCAACAGACTGTATATGCGCAACAGGACAGTCTAATCCACAAGACAGAATGCTAAGCTATATGGATAGAACACGTCGAAAACATGCAGTAATACTCTCTTTTTAAAAAAAAAAATGGTATTCGTTTCTACTTGGAAATCTGCCTCTGAAAATATTTTAAAGATCGACAGACTAAAACGCACATTAATATGGCTACGCATACTTTAAAGTAGAGGACACTATTCCAGTTTGTAATATCCTCAAGTTCTGTAATGAAATGTTCTTGAGAATACTATGGAAAAAGATCAGCTTCCATTTCCGGATGTAAAACTGGTTCGGGATCATTAAAGGGACATGGACACGTTTCGAGCTAAAAATGTTTAGATTTTCATTTTTAATGTTTACAATGTTCAATTAGGGTATTTCTAATGGTCAGCAAAAATTTAAACGTCATTTGTTGAGTTACATGTGAGATACAGCACTTGTAATTCTTCGCTATGTAAACATTTTTGTTTATCTAGTATTGAATATGCAGTATACGTATCCGTATAAAAGCAGATTTGGGCTTACAAGTTCATTCTGAACACAATTAAATAGTTTCTAGTGTTTCTCACATTTCATTTTGTTTTAAATATGGTATTTTCTGTGAAGCAATCTTTATGTAAATAAAAACAAAGCTTGAGCCTTGTTTATATAGCAAAGAAATGTAAGTGCTGTATCTCAATTGAAACTCAACAAATGACGTTCAAATTTTTGCTGACCATTAGAAATACCATAAGTGAGCATTGTAAACATTAAAAATGAAAATCTAAAATCTAAACATTTTTAGCTCAAAACGTGCCCATGCCACTTTAAAATCAATGCACTTACTTTAGGTACCATAAATTTTTGAATACACAGAAATTGAAGGAACATTATCAATAAACAGAACGACTGCTTTGTTAATGTTGCATGCAATACTACTGGAGTGACTAGGTCTACCATCTGTATATAAATATTACATGTTCTAATCAGTGGTCCCTGATGAGGCCGCATATTTCAAAATGTCTGTTCATAGAAATTCATATTTTATTCATTTTTTACAATTAGCTAAGTTATCAAGGGATATATGATTGCGACGTTTTGAAGTCACTGCGCAACGTACCTAAGGTCATGGTACAGTATTATTATTGTATTTTGACAAAAGTCTATTTTGGAAATACTGGCCCATAAATTACAACGGTTGAAGCCTTATTATGATTAAATAATTTTGTGTGAATGCCGTAATGACTTTGTGTTTTTAGCGAATATTGATTAAATTCGCCTCTTCACTAAGCATTTTCTGCCATAATTATGTATGAATGTATTACCGAGCTCCCCTTATTTCATAGAAAATGAGCTTCAATATTGATCTCACTAAAATGGTTAAAATGCAAATTTAATCGCTTGTTTGAACCATGTTGTTAAGATCCTTGTCAAACATCTATAAATCATAAAGCGGAGGAAATGCTGAAAAGGTGGAATATCATTTGATCTGTGGTGCCACTAACTATAATTTAGCAGGTTTCCACGTGAAGTCAAAACTTTACTTGATCATGAATCTGTTGGAAGTCCTGATCATCAAAAACTACAAAGATATTGTCAATGAGGATCTCCCCCGGGAACCCCAGCATTTACTTTAATTTCAACTTTAGAGTACATACTTGTGCGTAGAATCAGAATGGAGTTTAACAATTAAGTAATTTTTTGAATGACTGATCACTAGATATAAATATTTCCCTTTTTCCGTTTTTTGTTGAAGAAGCATTGTCTATATAATGTTAAAAATTCAAGTCTTTAATTTATCGTGAGGAATGGTCGTATAAAGTGTTGAGAAATCCTACGTTTTGATGTTGTTGATATGAGAAAAGTTCTGGGTTTTCAAATGTATTAGAAGTTCTTTAGAGTTTTTCAGAATCCACATTTGGCGTATGCTGTTGCACAATATGTCTGAAGTTGCTTCTTCACAGCTGTCAATATTTTTGTGAGGAGTAAAGACAGTGACTTGGTGGAATATTGACTAGATCCAGCAATTATGTATTTTTGTAAGAGTTTTTGTAAAGTTTTGGAATCCAGTATACATGTAGGCACGGTAATTCATATCCATCCGTCCCATTGACTAGGATATTAAACGTGTTTAAAACTGAAACATGATTTTGAAGTATGAAGAGAGCACAGTTATACGTTGTCGTGTTTTTCAAAATAAATGTCTACAAAAGTGGCGAGAATTGTCCATTGATTTCAGTTGACACTCTACAAGTTAAAACAGCTATTGCCGACTAATATTTTATTCTACATTGAAATTTAATTAGGTTTATAATGAATCATTTATTTTTTGAACGTTACATTAATACATATGTATATTTCCTTCTACTCGATGTAGTGGAATATAACTAGGTCGGCTGATTTTTCTCTTCATCGAGATTCCAGTTCAGATTATGTTGCCTTTTGATGTTTGCTTTTATGTGTCGGTCTCTGCTAAATCGATAAGTTAAAGTGTTATAATAACTGATTTTATTTTTTTGCAGGCGCAATCTGTATTTCATCTTACAGTATAATCGTTCCTTTACTCAGTAATTATATTATCTATACGTGAGTCACTGATATCCTAAGACTTGCAATTTATCATTTTCACATAGAATGTTCTTCAATACCACACATTCAAATTACAGCCCCGAATTTATGTTCTTTCAAATGACTTGTCATGTGATCGCATGCAATAGTTAATTAGGGCCTAAAGACTTCGACACTCGCCTATTATTACATGTATATGAAGATTTTCAATTCTGTCTCTCAGTTCACATGCACCTAACACCAGGTCGTTGGTATTGTATATGTATTTGGAATGAACTGAATCGAATTGGCTGAGCCTGTAAGGAAAGTTTCTATTTTTGTCAGTTCAGTGGACAAGTACAGTCTACTTAAAATTTAGATTTATTACACCCCCCCCCCCTTGGAGGTTATAATATCAGCGACGTATACTTATTACTTTATGAATTTGTTTGTAGTTAGCAACTTCAAACAAATTCTAATGGTCAGATAGCTTTGAAAATTGGTGCACAGACGTATCTTGGTCTAAGGAAGAACCAAAATTTGGAGGCGATCCAGAAGACTTTAAAATTGTAACAATGGTGGCGGTATGCAATCTCTGACTGGTCTTGTTTGAATCACTGAGTATGAAATATTTCCTTTGCTTATCCAACCTGTTGGTCTGTTTTGTTTTGTTTGTTGATATTTTAATAATATAAATATGTCAATGTCAAAGTTTTCGAATTTCATGCCTTCGCAACCTGTTCATCACCAAAGATTATCTCCAAACTTCAAAGAAACATCCTTTATATTCAAAGCATGGCTTTGGTGAAATAAGTTTGTCAATTGATGGCTATCACAAAACTCTCCTTTATGACATCTTCATGAAACACCCAAATTCCACCCCTCCCAAGTTCATGTTATTCGAAAATATCTGCCTATGCTATTCAGTGCAGACAGCATTAAACATGACCCAACGCCTTTCCTTAACGCCCGCCTGTTAGTCCACCGTGCATTTGGACAGATTTCAATCATCCTGAAGCAAACAACAGCTTCTCTGGATCATACTTAGTGTGATTGTGTCTTTGGTTTTGGTACAGGTGTTCGTATCAATCGGGTGTTTGTTTATGTTTTAAACTAGCCGTAAGCAAACTTCATAATGGGTACTTTTCCTATTGAGTGGTCAATAATCTCAATGCCAACATAATCAAAGTACTGAGAGTACTGAGAGGAGAGACGTGGTCAAATGAAAATTTTCAAAAGATAAGTTCAGACTTTACATTTTTCAATGTTACAATATTTGATATGCCAAAATGTTGTTGTCATATGTCTAAGGTGATATGAAAGAATTATGTTTGTACTAAAATATGGTTCGAACAGATATCTTTATTTTAGGATTGTTTAATGATTCTTACAGTGTAAAATCCACCCTTCAAATTATTAAATTAGAAATTGTCTAGGCGAAAAATCATAATCTAGTACACAAAAAATCATATGTTCTAGGTGTTATCTTTATTGCAATTCATAGACTTAAAAATTGGTCCGAAACAAAAGCCCTTAATTCATCAGACATGAAATTGTCATATTAATGGGAAAGAAACGATGGCTTAAATTGATTCCTTAGCAGCACATTTGAAACCCCTGCAGTATAAAATGGCATTCGAATTCTAGCTCTTCGGCTTATCGTGTAATAAGCCAATTCAGACGTTTCCCTATGAGCAAGGGATGAGGGCCACGAACTCGCCACTTGTTGGAATATACTTAGTATATAGTATAATTAGACATAGGCGCTTTCCTCATACTTCTGAGTGACTGAGATATATCAAATATAACTTGAAAGAGTTCCAATATTTTATCCTTGCGAAAACTATTATTAATGGTTAAAATGCTGGTCTTCCTGGTTATCTTAAAACTGCTACTCAACCTATATCCAATTTTTTAGAACATACATAATGATATGTAGGTTCCATTGCTGACATTTAGAGAAGATGAGATTGTGGCTCATGAAGATGTAAACAGTTTATTGAGTTAAACAGATCAAAGAGATCATTATTAGTTAGATGTTGAATCGTTTCGTATATTGGAATGACATAAAAATACAATTATCACAAAAATTTGAAACTAAATTTGAAAGTTACGAGATTCAAGGATTGTACATTACAATAAAACGTTCTGAAAAAAAGAAGTAAAGATTCAAATGGGTTTTCCACCCTTCTGTTAAAAACAAAATCTTATATGAAACAAACACTGAGAGGATTGCATAGCAATAATGGTAGTCCCCTACGAACACAAATATTGGACCGCAACCAATAATTTCTAATTTTCATTATGTAGCTATATATATTACTTATGGGTAAAAATGGGAAATTTGGTGAGCCAGGGATAGGACAAGGGCTATGAACTAGTGAAAATGAATAGATCAATCCAATTCGATCTTGATCGTATCTTGCTATGGGCAAAAGAATGTACAAAATATCTAATGAATATCTGCCAAAGCATGAGAAAAAAAGTGCGGGAAACTGGATAATTTATGATTTTTTTTGTAAAGTTCAAAGGGCCATTAACTCAGTTAAAAATAAATGAATTCAAAACAAAATTCGAACTTTAATCTGTTAACTTGGTATTGGCAAAGCAATTGTACCCAAACTATTCAAATGAATGATCTAAGCAGTGAGAAAACAAAGAGCAAACCCAACGTGGCCATAACTTACGCCCGTACAGATTTCAGTGGGTCATTATTTCAGGCAGAGTTAGTACTTTCCATTATATTCTTGAAGATAGGGATATAATTTTGCGCTAAATTGTGTGAATATTTAGTATGATAAATGAAATTAAAATATATATACATTGAATAAAAATAGTGAATTGACGTTTACAAGTGTTACTTGGATTGGATCTATTGAAACGGGGATCGCATGCTTCGTAAACTTTCTGTTTAGACCCGCCCCACTCCCTTTATCATTATTCTGGAGTGAACGATACAAACTTTGACGGAAAACGCCCGTATGAAGGTTTAGAAATCAGTCGATTTTTCAACATTCCACATGACAAATAAAAACAAAGGGAACTATCAATAGTTTTCAGAAAAAATTCATTCTTTTGTTGGCGTGATGTAAAAAATTTTTAACTTTAGTTGTGTCAGTTAGTTTTTGAGTTTGTAGTCAATGTAAAAAGGGGCCAAACATATGAAGACTGCATTTCATCCTTTGTAGCGAGTGAAATATTCTCAACGGGACGAAAGACAAACAATCAATCAACCACGGATAAAACCATGTAATATGCTTGCAAGTATCTTTTCACAAGATAAGATTACATTGACTCAATGGCAGAGCTGACAATTACATATTATGAATTAAAGCGTGATGACTTGTAACTTGCAATCGTCAACTTTCCGCTTTTCTAATGTAGGAAATATAACACTTAATCACCTGCTTTATGGTGTGATATATCTCGCAGTTGATTCGATACGCAAGACATGCTATAGCCTATGCGTTATGCGAGATTTTTTAAAGAGAGGCCAACTACTACAGTCATCGATTTCGCAAATTCTACGGTCGCCTATAATGGACCTGTTGCAGATTAACAAAGTATCACTAAGTCAATGTTTGACTGATTTGTTGCAACCCTTTGTTAGACTGTCATTTTCCTACTAGATTTGACTTAACGGGTAATCCCCGTTTACTTTATTTCGACACAGGCTCACTGAGTGGGTTGTGACGATAAGCAGAGGAATGCTTACTTCTCGCAATGGCACCTGATTCCCTGCCTTCGCTTTTTGTCGAAGGCCGTGTTGCCCAACACTCGATTTTGTATGTGTTTTTTTTGGACTATGATTAGTTTAATACTTTGTTACTTCGCCATTATAATTGCATCAAAAAGACACGGACAATTTACCCGTTGCCAACACCTTTTAACCGCACCCCTAAAAAACGTATAAAGGCCCGATTACACAGCAAGTTTGAACATGTGTGTAAAATATTTAAAAGGCAATTATACGGGCATCTCGCCTACCAAGGGTTTTCGGTCACTCGCTACCCCATATAAACGGGGAGCCGGAGTGGACCGAAACCCCGTGGGCTAGCGAAGATGATGTACGGAGCATACCGTCGGGGAGGCATATAAATGAAACCAAACGTATTAGAAACATAATTGCATTAGTTTAAAGCTTCAAATGAGATAAGTGGACTCAAAACACATTTATTTTGCAAAATTATCGTTTCATAATGTTGGAATAAATCTTTGTTAAATCAATGTTTATTAGGTCTAATTTTTTCTTCTCATTCAAAAAACGGGCGAGGGAGAAATTTTAAAGTTGTATAAATTTAAGTACACATAATATGGATATTTTATGGAAGAGATTTTAGGGTTCAGAATTTTATGAAAATCTTTCTAAACTTTAGGGGCAATATATTAAATGCATTTTCAGAAGTAATTAATTCTTAGTTACAATGTATTTTATATCTCGCCTCTTGATTAAGTCGTACATCTTAAATTAATTAGTTTGGAAACCTATTTCCTAATGCTCATGCGGGAAATTTCACTGTTGATAATTCCTGACATTAAATATATTTCACAATTCAAATTCCTAATAGGCGCTACGAAAATTTCCTCCACTTCTTACGCACACGATTCTTTTTTCTTTCTTTTTTTTTTTTTTTTTTTTCTCATTAGTCTTTGGAGTTCCTCCGAATGGTCAATGCAATGAAAAGTAACTGAACGCTGAACGAACGCTAAAACGCGTGGTGAAACCGCAAAACTGTGAACGGGAGGTGAGCGCAAGCAGGAGAAGCCACAATTAACACACGCAGCCATGCGCGCCGGAAACCTGGATCAAAACAACCGCAGGCCGGGAACAGAGGCAAATCAAACTTAAGTAAAATTCTCGATTAAAGTTCTGGAACGGATATTCTTCGTTGTCACTTGCCGTATTAAAACCAATTTGGACCAATTCTGGAATTAAGAAACAAAAGTTGAAAAATTAAGAAAACACAAAAATTACAAGGAATCCACATAAGAAGTAGTAGAGCAAAAAGGGTAGAAGAAGGAGAAACCTTACACATTATTTTTGTCTTTAGAATCAAAGATTTCACAAGTTAAACTATCCCCAAACTAGAAACTGATGATAGGAAAGTAAATACAAGACCAACCATCAGATTTTGGAAAGAAACCCAAAATGTATTATGGAAAAATCTGTATGGCCGATTCTTAACGGTAGTAAAAACACTTGAAGATTTGAATACGATATAAGTTAATGATATTCCAAATTTTAACAAACAAAGAATCGCTAGAATTGAGGCAAATAACATTTTACAAGAAGTGCTAAAAACCTTTAAAAAGATGAAATCTAATAAATCATCAGGGTCTGAGTGGGTTTCGGCTGAATTTTTTAAAGTTTTTTGGAAACAATTAGGAAAGTTGTGTGAGATCCGCTGAATTATGCATATGAGAATAAACTATATCTTATCACCCAAGAAGGACACGGTATTATAACCTTGCTTTCCAAAAGGTTGAAAAAACCAAGACGTTACTTAAAAATTTGGTGGCCCAAATAACTTTGTAAATAACAGTATATAAATTAGCATCAGGCTCTATTCTGCTAATAGATTAAAAACACATGATTAAGCAAACTTATAAGTACAGACCAAACAGTTATTCATTAGTAATAGATACATTAGGCGAAAATACAAGGTGATATATTGATATCATGCAGTTTACTGAAGAAGAGGATATTCCTGCCGGCTGTTATTACTTCATAATTTCGAAAAAGCTTTTGACACAATATCATGAATTTTATTCAAAGTGCTTTAAAACTATTTAATTTTGCTGGACCTTGCAATAAAGAATGATTAGATGTTTTACCACAATATTACATTGCAGTTATACAAGGAGGCGCAATGTCTCAGAAACTTTCTAGTATGACAACGGTGGATGCAGACAAAGGCGATTCCTTTATCTCCCTATATTTTTTTATTTTGTGCCAAGAAAATTCATTAGCAATTATGATAAGAAAAAATAGTTAATATTAAAGGAATCACAGAAGAAAGTATAGAAAAAAAATATCCAATTGGCAGATGACTACATCAATTATACTGTGAACGGTAGTAGAGAATCCCTCCTGGAAACTGTCAAGATCTGAATAGAATTCTGCTTGATCTCTCAGGTTTATCTATAACTCAGCCAAAAACTTCATCAGTTTGGATTGGTGCTAAATAGATTCACGTCAGGAAATTTAAATTTCAGATTTTAATTTTCATGGGGTAATAAGTAAGATTTCTTTTACTTTGAATTCACTTCGATGTAGACTTGCAAAAGAGGGGATCCAAAATAAACTCATGAACCAAAGTTGAATACAGAATAAAGTCAATTATTCAACCATTGGAAAAAAAAAAGGTATCTAACACCAATAGGGAAAGTAAACTGTACCCCTTAAATTTCTAGTTCTAACCTCTTAAATCACATTCTGATGTTCAATTCCGTTAACCCTACTGAACTTTTTGTAAAGAAGTAGAAAAACTTTTTTACTCCTTTGTATGGAAGTGGGTCCTACCGATCGCATTAAGAAATTATGTATTACAAACATGATGAAAATGGCGGGGGTAGACATGATTAATATAAAAAGCCTTTATTGCATCCTTTAAAATTTTTTTTGGATGAAACAGTTAAGGTTTTAAAATAAAGGCTTTGATCTGTCATACCGAACTTGATTTTTGAAAATTAACTACCTTTTTGTATGGAATAATATGTTACTTGAAAATTAAAAAAAACATTAAAAATGTCTCTGGATTAGATGTTCCGTAATGCTTGGATAGATTTAGGTTCAATAAAGACAGGCCTTCATATAGCGACAAGGCAAAAGGTGATACACCCCTTTTCTTTAATCCAAGCATCAAATAGGTAGAAAAGCATACTTCAATAGGAACTGTGCAAGCACAACATACAATTTGTAAATGATGATTATACATGAAGAGATGGAAACTTTTTACACTTTACGAAACACTTTTTAACTACTACTTAATCCTCATGTAGAATTAACTTTTTAGGAATTTATGAGCATAATACAGGCTTGTAAAAGCATGGGTGAAAAAAAATAGATAAATGAAAGCTCTGTATGAAAAACTACAAAATCCCCTTTGGAAAATTTTTAAAAAAATTTTTTTTTAAAGAAATCTTTTTTTTTTTTT